>JAQZBX010009750.1:8388-45610 GCA_029593785.1 Cabassous unicinctus
TTTTTTTTTTTTTTTTTTGGTATATAGGAATGGAAAAATCTAATACAATGAGACTTCTGTCATTGAAAATAATCCAGCCACATCATGAAATACAATTTTATTTTTTTCTTTATGAAGGGATAGCATCTGTGGATTACATTTAGGTTGTGAGTATTAGCTGAAGGCTGCTTCACTAGATTAATAAAAACAAAAGGAAATATAAATGCATTAATGTTTAGACATAAAACCTACAATAAAATAATAGAGTACATTTCTAAATTTTAAAACTTGTTTGCTTATATATTCTAGATATATTTATTTCATAAATGAGCACAATGTTAGTCTACAAGACTATATATTTTCTATCTACATTCCTCCTGTCCCATTCTTCATGTGCATGATATCATCTGATTTTATTATGCCTCATATTTTATTCATGCATTTATGAGGCCCTGGGATTTTATTTCTTGAAATCTTAGTGAAATGTTTACTGAAAAACAGATGATTAAAAATGCAATCACATGGCTCACATGCACATTTTGTTTTATACGCAATTATAAATGTATTTTCAAGGCAATTTTAATGCCCAATTTGCAGGAAGCATCTTATTCTCTGCAGCACGTACTCTAAGGAAATCTAAAAAGAAGCAGTTTGCATAACTTTGATAATTGCAAACCTAAGAAATTCCACCTACCCAGGAATGCAAAGGAGTGACTTGCATTCTGGCAGTGGCTATCACAGATTTTAGGAGCAAGTTGGTTTCTCAGAGAAAATATAATTGGCAAGGCGCATGGGGAGGAAGTGATTTGGAGAGAGATGAGAATCGCTGGGATACAAGCAATGGCCTGGAGGAGCTGTCAAATCCAGCAGAGCAGCCATCTTGCAACCCCAAATGCTCCCCACTGACCTGCAGGAACATGGTACATATTGATTATCAATGCCCCGTAACTATATAGTGTTGTGCCCAGCACAACACACACAAAACAGCAAGTGTCACCAAACACACATAAAAGAGTAGGTGTCACCAGTGTCAAGTCACCCTGCCCTTCACTTGCTTTCACCTCTTGTGAATAGACAGCAAGGCTCCCCCAGGCATGGTAAAACACCAGTATATCGCTGCCTCCTTGAGGAGACCATTTGGAATGGAGGACTTGGGAGTCACAGGCCTACAATGTGGTATGCCTTGCAAGGAGGGGAAAGTCTCCTCCTTACTATAGTCCTGTGCCAAAGAAGGAAACGTCAAGTGAACTGAGGAACGCTGCAAAAAAAGGAAAATGCTTTGAACCATGTAACTTCCATCTCAAACTAGGAAACCGCATGGGAGTTTGGAGCCCAAAAGCTTTCTCCCTCCATCCCCTCCTTTACTCATTCCCTTCCTTGCCTAACAAATTAAAATAATTCATACTTGTTCTTCAAAAGTCAGCTCAAGGGACACTTCCTCCAGGAAGTTCTCATTGATTGGCACCCCTTCACTAAATTAAATGACTCTCCTTGCACTCCCATAGCACCTGTTGTGTCCCATTGCATGGTCCCTATTGCATGATACTATGACCATTAGTGTACATGCTTGACTTCTCTAGTAGACTGAGACTTCCTTGAGGGCAAGGCCTGAATCTTAACAATTCTATAGCTCCAGGACTGAGCCCACGGTATGACACACCTACTGTTGTTGTGCTCAAAAAATAGTCTATTACTTATATAGCATTTTAGCTCAATTAAGGTTGTACTCACTTATTCCCCATACATTTATTGATCATCTATCTATGGCAAGACTGTGCTAAATATCAAACACATCATTTTACATAAACCTTACAGCTATCCTTCAATTAATGTGTTTTTATTCATTTTTTACAGGGAAATAAACTGACACTCAAGGTAAATTAAGAAGTTTATCTAACCAAGATTGTTTAGCCAGTAAATGACAGAGCTTGGAATTAATCCCAGCTATGTTCAACTTGAAAACCTATTTTCCTTTTATTATCTCAATTCTACCCAAAGAAAAGGACTCTATGAGTGTTATCATTAGAAGAAAATAAACTTAAAAACAAATCTATGACTATGACTTTCCCCACCACCAACATCCTTTCTTTCTACCTCTCTCTAAATAGCTGCACTCCATAATGAACACCTTCATTTGTTTGGAAGATAATCATCTTAATAAACAAAGTAAACATCACCCCCTGAACAAGAAATATAAAAATATCTCCCCATCTGCTTGGTAGTCATATTGTTTTTAAGATATTTTATCTCATTAGAAATCTAGCACCTTAGTCAGGTAGGCTGCTGAAGTGCAATATACCAGAAATGGGTTGGATTTTACAATGGGGATTTATTAGCTTACAAGTTTACAGTTCTGAGGCTGTGAAAATGCCCAATTCATGGCATCATTAGGCAATTCTCTCTTCCCAAAGACCAGCTAATGATGATACTGGTCTCCTCTGTCACATGGCAAGGCACATGGCAGAGTCTGCTGGTCTCTCCTTTCTCTTCCAGGTTTTGTTGCTTCAGCTTCTGGCTTCCTCTGGCTTTCTCTCTGTATTCAACTCACTTATAAAGGACTCCAGTAAAGAGATTAAGCTCCACCCTGGGCCACCCTGTAATTGAAATAACATAATCAAAATGTCCCACCTATAATAGGTTTACACCCACAGGAATGGATTAGCTTTAAGAACCTAATTTCCTGGGATCCATCCAGCTTCAAACTGTCACATCTAATAAAAGTATTATCATATATTTATTTATATATAAAAGAGAATTATGCTGTCCATGAACGTCACAAATACTGCTATATTGTTTTAGAACCTATCTTACAAACTAAAAAGGTCCCAAAGGTGAGAATCACTGGTCTAAAGAACATGCTACTAGTTATAGGCTTCTCAAACTGAACCTCTGATACTTAAATTTACCTCTAGAAATTCTCTCATGATGAAGGATCAAATATTTTAAAACATAAAATAGAAAAGATAGAATGAGCCAGTTCCTATGCTGGGTCTCTGATGCCCTCACCTGACGGGTACCCAGCCCAAACCTGTCTCTGGTTTTGTGTAAACTATACCCTTGCCGTCTACAGCAGCAACTCTTAGCCTGTTGTTGTTGTTTTTAAGTAAAGAATTGCTTCCTGTTTACAAGCTAAGTGCAACACAATGTAAAAATCCATTTGTAAGGCTTGTGAGAGCTGCCATAAGCAACCACAGGACATTTGTCACACTAAAAATCCTATCACCTCCATCAACTGATAAGACCAGATTTAGCAGGGTTTTCAGAGTTCAGAAGAGCTGTCATTCCTTTCCATAGAAAGAAGCGCTAGTGCTCTTCCAAAGACTGGAAATGGACAAAAACAAATAGCTAAATATAGCAGCATCTATAGATTCCATGCACTGGGCTGGATGGCTCTTTGTCACATCTGGAGAAAAGTAACTGTTGTAAGAAGGAGAGATGCAAGAGAGAAATATATACTAGAATCAAGGTAACCATGACAAGATGAATCCAAACAAAAGCACAAACAGAGAGAAGGGAGGAATTCCATTTAAGACATTACAGAACAAGAAGGATGGCCTCCAGCATGCCACTGTTCCCAAACTGTGTGGAAAAATCAAGAGGCTATAAGACCCACACTCTACTTTCCAGAGAATGCTCAGCTGAAGCCCATTATCCCCACCAAGTTTCCTTGGTCAGGGAGGCTTCCTTGGTATGGTGGACTGCAGTGCTGAGAGTTAAACATTCTCAAGGAGACTAATCCAGATTAGGGTCAAATTAAGCTCACGGTCTGGCTTGCCAGGTTGATCATTAGAAAGGAGGAAGCAAGACAGAAGCAAAGAGGTATAATCCTCAATTCTAGTGTCATTATCAGGGATGAAATCAAAGAGTAAATGTTATGGTGAGTTGGGGTGAGGGGACAATAACATAGTCAAAGGGATTTCAGCTTGGTTACTTGTTGGTGGAATAATCAAAGTGACCATTCTGTTGACTGAGCACAAATTTGAAGGGTTTCTTTGTTCTGCTAAGAAGTTTGACATTATCCTATGGACAACCAAGGGTTTAAGCAGGGAAAAGTCACAATTGGAATTGTACTTGGAAGGAAATTCTAAAGGCAAAAGACCAACTAAGAGATTTTTTGCAACAAAATTGTAAGGAATGATGAGGGTCAAGCCCACACAAATTTACCCTCACACAACATACACCTACCCATCCTCACCCTGTCCTTCTAGCACCACTGACCTGCAGAAGATATCCACCTTTTCTTTGACTGAAGATCCATTTCTTCCAAGTCCTCCCTCACCATATAAACCTTATTATTGATCAAATGTTAATAAATGCAAGGCACCACATGTCTCAGTCATATATAGAAGCAAAGTTCAGTAACCAAAAAACAACTAAAATGAAACTCCAAACTTTACTTGCAATGTTCTAAGAACATAAAAGGGGATCTAGTTCATGACAAAGGATACATCTCAACTCTCCTTTTCTCTCCTCCCCATGTCTCTTATGGTTTCTCCATAGCTTTTCTGGAACCTCCCCCCTTAAATGCTCTTTACCAACAACCCCTCAAAAAAAACTTCACCCCTCCTACTTTCTTTGCCTTTCTCCTCTATTCTTTCATAGATTTAATTAAATACCTCTGTTTAGCTCCTGTAACTAAGTGCTTCCCCCTCTACCCTTAAACTTAAACCCCAGGGTACTGCCATTTTCCTGTGCCTGGATCACCAAAGAACTGAGCACTGGGCTGACAGCGAACAAAGTCTCTTTAGAGGGCAGGTAGAGGGGAGAAATCTAAGAGGGCAAAGAACATATTCTCTGTAGCAAGAGTCAAGGTTAAGGAAACATGACAAAAGCACTTATTTTATCCCACATCTGTCACCACCATGAGATTGTCAGCCTCTTGAAGGTAGGAACCATGTCTTCTTTTGTCCCCATTAGAGTAAGTGACCATTAGCTTGAAATGAACAAAAAAAATGAATGCTTGCCCAAATTCTCTCTTCGATATTCACTCCCTTTGTAATGCTGCTCTTTTCTATTTACAGACCTCTAAAGCAAGTTGTCTTTATGAGTGGGACAAGGGCCAAAGGAGAAAACCACCTGAAGTGCTACCTTTCACTCATCCCCTCCACCAATTCCCACAGGATGAAGGGGTATGTAATCATAAATGTCCAAAACTCTCTTAAATATTTCAAGCGTCAGGCATTCACTAATATTAGTTACACATTTATTTAATCTCAAGCACTTTCCTGTATTTGATAGATTGTAAAGAGGAATTTATATGGAATGAGACAGGGTACTTCTTGCCCTATTAAAATGAACATAAATATAGCCCATAAATGATGGTTCACTATAAAAATTTGAAAAACAAATGCACTTCACAAGAAATGGTATAACAGGCACCCAGTATTCTAAACTCGTGAATATTTGGGTAATTAAGTAGATCACAGAACGTAAATAGAAGGAAGGGAAATAAATAAATACTTTGTTTTTTTTAAGATTTATTTTATTTATTTATTTATCCCCACCACCACCACCTTTGTTTGCAGTCACTGTCTGCTCTCTGTGTCCATTCGCTGTGAGCTTTCTGTGTCTGCTCGTCTTCTCTTTAGGAGGCACCAGTAACCGAACCCGGGACCCCCCATGCAGAAAAGAGGCACCCAACCACCTGAGCCACTTCAGCTCCCTGGTCTGTTGTGTCTCTCATTGTCTTTCCTCTTTGTGTCTCTTCTGTTGCATCATCTTGTTGTGTCATCTTGTTGAGTCAGCTCGCCGAGCCTGCCCACTGCGCCTGCCCACCATCTCCAGGAGACACTGGGAACCGAAGCCGGGACCCCCCATGTGGTAGGTGGAAGCCCAATCTCTTGAGCCACATCTACTTCCCTATATAAATACTTTTGCTAAAGCTTATCTGTAAACAGAAGACAGAGTTTACATTTGGGTTTTCTCACTTTTAATTCTTTAGCATGTTGTGTCTTTAAATACATGTATGTTTTTTATATGTTTACTTGAAGTTTTAAAGCAGTTTATAAAATAAACTCATGGCCAACAGTGCATATTTAAACAGGCTATTTAGTATTATGGTCCTAATGGGTTAAGTACTTCAAGTGCAATGCATTGATCATATGTGTTAATTTCATCCCTGTCATGAGATCTGGCAATGCTCAGCTCACATATTCTTGCAAATTACTGGAAATACCACATTCCCATGAGACAAAGTGACAGCTATGAAATTAAGTAGTGTAAGCCAAAGACTCTAACAGCTACATTAAACAAACACACCTCCAGCAAACTTTTCTTCCCCCACACATGCAAATGGAATACAATCTTGTCTAAACAGTAACTGGCAGCTCTCCACATTCAAAGTTGGAAAATAACTCAACTCTCTGACCTTGTTTCAGTTTGGTCCTCTTTCTTCTTTTCCCGGTAGGTAGGGGAGTAGAGACATACAATCAGGGAAAGTCCTTCCCAGACTAGGCACTGGTCCCATTACCAAAGAGTCTACAGTCAAATTCAGGTAAAGCTGATATGGTAATAAAAATGCCAGTGAATCTAGTCATGATTTTTAATCACAACTGAGAATCCATAAATACATATATTTAGGAAAATTTACTATGTGTGATTGCTAAACTATTAACTGAATTGATTTTTCTAATAAATAGATTACTTCCATTAAATAAAGCAAACAAGTGTGATCTTAGCTTTGACTGCTAATTGCTTCTCAGACAGAAAGATGACAAAGGTTTTCTAAAGAGGGGCTAGCTAGGCCAGTGTCTCTATTTTACTGTTAGTTGCTTTTCGTACATCTCTGAAAAACTGGGGGGTCCCTTCTGAATTAACTTCCTACCTAGGCTTTGCTGCCCTAGTTGCAAAGTCTGACCAACACCCATCCTTCCTCATTCTCTGCCATGCACACATTCTTTGTTACAATTGTAGCCTTCATGCAGTATTCCTCGCCTGCTGCTACTGTTCTGCTCTGCTCTATTATTTTGGGCTTAGTTCCCATCAAGCCATACTTATTTTCTCTGAGCTCACTGTATTTGCTTTCCCCGTGCTGTCTCCATCCCCCCCCGCCCCACCAAGCTAAACAACAGTCCTCTCAAGACATGCAGGCATGGAGACTTCAGAATTTTTATATCATATAAGAGGGGATTAGAGGCAGCCGTCTGCTTTGAACCTGGAGCTGCAACTGCAGCAGATATCAGATATTAAAGAATGAGGAGTTGATGGCTATTATGGGGGCTAACCCACAATTCCACAACCTTCTGCTGAAATCGCCACGCACCTCACCCACCAAGAGAGCACACACCAGCCGCCTGGCCTTTAGGTGTCTGAAACCATCAGTCATATCTTTCTTATCTTCCCTTCCTGTGTGACGGGAAGAGCTCTTGGGAAAGAGGCTTGGTCAGCACCCAGTAAGAGTGCTATCAAGAAGATGAGGCTCCAGGAGACAGGGGTTTCTTGATTGGAAGAATCCCTATGGTAGCTAGGGAAAGAATGTTCATCAAGCATGTTCTTTAGCTCAGCAAACTGGCAGGATAGCTTTTAATTCATTTGTAGTCACTCTCTGTAGACTCAGACTTTCAGAAAGAAAGTACCTCAGTTTAATCATCTGTAGAAGAGGAATAACAATATTTACTGTGTTGAGTTTTATGAGGATCAAATGAGATAACAAACGGGAAATGCCCAGAACAGCTCCTAGCAGAGAGTAAGCTCTCAAAACACTATTATTTTTACTATATTAAAGTTGAATTGAGCCATTTCATTTTCCCCACATTTATAAAATTTATTGCCTAATAACAGTTTTATTGAAGTTAAATTTATGTGAAGAATATTAGGATATTTTTTAGAGGAGTAGGCAGCATTATAAAGAATTTTAACCCTTCCTTTGTCATCTGTTGGGTTTAGTGAAGGTAATAATTTATTTTTACCATGTGAAATCAATAGTGATTCTGAGGTAGAATGTGCTTCTAATGAGATCATCATTATTACTCAAAGGCTCTAAGTTTCCTGAAGAAATTACATATCAAATCTCAGTCACTCATGCTATAAACATAGGAGTGAGGAAGAAGACACTGATAGAAAAAACACCTCAAAAACAATGCTTATTTCAAAAGGGTTAAATAGCAAAAGGAAAGGCATAATTCCTTCATTTTACCTGCTTTCTGGTGGTAAGTAAAGGAGGAATTGCATTGGTTTTCACATCTTTCTATCTCTGATCCCTGTCCACTGCCATCAAATAATTTTTTTAAATTTTTCAAAAAGCAACCTCTAGGCACTATTCACAGTCACATTACCTCCAGAGGTTTCAAACATTTTTAAATATATAAAAGCAGCTGCCTGAAATCAGCAGGTAGGCCTTAAAGGTGACATTTGCAAACATCATTGTTTCACTCCTGGTTCACAGGCATTTTGACAAGAAGAAAATACAAACCTTCACTCCTTCTAAGGCAAACATTCTGAAACCAAATGATTTACATGGGAATAGTCAAAGGTTAAATTCACACATGTCATAGCTTTCTTACTAACTTTAGTCAAACCTCTGAAGTTTAACTAAGGGCATACTTGATCTTTCTAAGCTCATGTGAAGATAGATAGATAGATAGATAGATAGATAGATAGATAGATAGATAGATAGATAGATTAAGCATTTTGATGATAACCTTTGAGATCATGAGGTTGGGTTTCTTTATACAAGACTACTTACACAAAAATGCATATATAAAATAGAAATCATTTTTAAGTGTAGAAATTTAATGAACTACCATGCAAATAATGCCTTGACTGTTCTTTAATATAAATTATTACTAAGGGCCAATTAAAGCAAGGTTACTCTCCTTGGCAGCAAAATCTCCTGGCATTGAAAGCTGGGGAAAGGCATTTCAATTGGCCAATTTTAAAAATGCACAATTTCTACTCAAATCCCAGAACAACCGTGGGGAGAGTATATCAAATAGGACCTTGGGGTGAGGAGGTGGAATTGTGAAAATGAAAAACCACTCCTCTAAGAAAAGTATGGAGAGAATAAAGAAGGAGATCAGATTTAAACTAATTTTCTATTACTTTGTCAGATCAGAATATTTATATTTGCTAAGATAAGTTGTTTATTGTTCAAGTTTTCAGTTCTGGTTTCATGAATATAGAAATGTCACCATTCAAATGTCTCAACATCGATATTGCAACATCCTGATATAGCTTCATTCAACTCAAGGAGATATTGCTTATTCGGCCAAGCAAAACGGATTTTGAGTCTCATTTTTTTAGATATGACACTTTTAGGAGGGTGACTTTAGATAAAACCCATTGCTTCAAATGAGGAATTCTTGGGCAATCAATCCCAAGATGGATGCTGTCTGAGAATATTGTATTATTCATTGACACACACACATACAAATGGCCTCACTTACATCTTGAGGCTGGTCTGTGCTTCCAAGAATTCCTTCATTTCCTTTACTCAGGCACAAGCCTAAGCTATTTAAGGACTCTGCAATACAACAGGTTTTCTCCTATTTCTTTATCAATTTTTTTTTTTTTTTTTTTTTTTTTTTTTTTTTTTTTTTACAGATCAGGAGCTATAACAAGAAAAGTTCTTACCCCATGGTGCTTTAGTTGGAATACATTTACAAAATTAACTTTGAAAAAAATTGGAGTTGATTAGATGCATTAGATATTCTGTCAACAAATTCAACTCATCCTAATCAGTCATTATTAACACTGATGTTTGATGAGAGATACAAGAGTACCAAGTTGCGTGCTGAGCAGACCCTCTAGGGAGCTGGGTAAAGTCTGCTCATTATCTTCGACTTGGAAAAGAAGTTTGTTTGCTTGCTTTGGCCAAATTGGCGAAAGAAACGAATGCCCAGTCTCTAATGGATATAAGAACATTTTGTGCACATTTAGCAAACTTGGCAGGAGGTTTTAGGTTTCTCCAGGAACTGCCTGTAAATCTGGGAAATACTGGCACTTCAGCAAAGTCAAACACCTGCCTAACCCTTGCTCTCCGTTGTGTCTCTTCTATCCCAAGAATGTTAGAGAACATCTCCCAGCAAAAGCAGCATAATTGAATTAGCATGCTTGCATTGCCCAAAATAATTCCCTGATAGATGATAGAAACCAGACAGAGCTGGTCATTGGATTTCACTAGGCACATCTCAGATAACTCCCGATTGGCAAGGAGGAAGCTTCTGGAATGCTTCTATCCTCACCAGCAAGTAAGATCATCCAAGCAGACAGGATTCCCCACAATTCATCTCCTACCAAGTGAAAACAGAGCTTTTTTTTTAACCCAGATCTTTTACAAAAAGGAATTTTTTTACCACTCAATTCCTTGTAGCTCGCTTGGAAATAAAGGACAGAAACAGGATCTAGTGACCTAATTAGCATCTGTGAATTCATCAGGACTTAGCCTTTTCTTTTACCTCTTCCTGCTCCCTCCCCACCCCCCACAAAAGTGAATTCTCCCCTCTCTCACTTGGATTTTCTATCTTCTTTTTAAACTATGTAATTCTCAACAGCCTGCAAACATGCAAGTCTTCACATTTCAAACACACCTTCCTCTCCTTCTTCAGCTCTTAAACTGTGATTTCCATCTTTGCTGTACTGGAATTTTTCTTCCATAATCTTTCTCCACTTCCCTGATTGAAAGACTTTCTTCCTTCTTTGCACCTTCTCTGGAACATTTGACCATTGATCACCCATGCTTTGAGCTTCTCCCCTGCTGTGGTACCAGCAACACTAAATCTCTGGACTTTCTGATCAACTTCTTGGGCTTTTCTTTCTCCTCCTACCTCCTAATATAGATTTATCCCCAGTGTGTTACCATAATCCTTTACCCTCCTATCCAAGTTCTCTCATTTGAAAATTCCTTCTATTTCTAAGGGTGACCATTGCTTCAAATGCTTATTTGCATGCTCCCTGCAGTCCATGGCAGCATGCAGGCAGTAATATTCAAAAGTGTTGGTGTTAGTTGATTATATTAAAACAAATACAAAACTCATCAACTTCTACACTTAAAATTTTTGCTTTTACAGAATGTTTGCTAAGTTCAGTTCTAAAAAAATAACTCATATATATTAAAGAATAAAATGCAAAATTAAAATGAATGCTTAGGATGAAACATACACATTCCAAGAAAATTTGCCTTTTGTGCCCTAATTCTCCCCTCCTCTAGAAACTCTAGGTCAGGCCCTTGTTTACTTATTCCTATTTCACATTTTCAGTATCTTCATGGACAGCTCAGTATGGGTCTCCCACAGGATCCTCACATTCCATATTGAAAATTGAACTTCCCATATCCTCCCAAATCTGTTTCCATGCCAAGGGATCTTATTTCTGTCAGTAGCACCACCGATCTGACAATGATCTAGTCCCAAACCCTTAGAGCATTGTGACTCCTCACTTTCTTTGGTTCCTGTGTCCAAGCATTTGCCCAGTCTTCAAATTCTGCCTGCATGCTCACCTTTTCATCAATTTTCTTATCTTTATTCCTACCTTAATTACCCTTCTTCTAGCTCATGCTTCTTTTTTGGCCTCAAAAAGTGAGATGTATTCAAAGAAAAAAAAAAAACAAGAAAAAAATGACAAGATGTCTGTCCCTTGGCTCCCTTCCCTTCCCTCTCCTGCTCCTCCTCAACCCCCTAGGAATGACCCCTCACTGAAGGTCTAAATGTTTCCAAGAGTCCTCTTGCAACCACGGGCTAAGACTTAACAAATAATTATGACGACTAAATCATTATATCGATGCCTTTATATTCTAAAATAGCAAAGGTTAATACCTGAAATTACTGAAGATGGCTAGAGCGGTCCCACTCCTGTCTATGGTTACTCTAGACTTAACCTCACCCTTGTGTATGCTTACTGTTGGAATGGTAAACACTTCACCCTCCTCTGTTTAATATCTATAAAGAAAACCTTGTAACTGACCACTAATCTGTATTTTCCTATCTCAGAATCTTGATCTCCGAAAATGATTGTAACTTTGTAACTCCCCTGGTTTGGGGTCCACCTCCAGCTTGTTCATCCCCCAAATGTTTATTAATGAATGAACCTGTGTCTAATTCCACCCTGATTATTCATTAGCACTCTGAGGTTATAAAATATTAGAGTTTCTGCAGATCAAGGAGGCAGTTTTGGGGCCATTTAAGGCAACTGACCTCCTTTGTTTGTGCAACCAAATAAATTCTCCCTTTGAAGCCCTGGTGTTTCAGGAATAGGCTTTAAGTATGCATCAGGAGAAAAGAACCCACTTTTTATTGGTATCAGTCTTGTCTTCTTCTGTTGCCATGTTAATAGCCACACCCTTATGGTCCAAACATCCACCATGACCAATTCTGTGGATACAGTTTTCCCTGTTGGTGGGAAGGTCATAGTTGATGACTAAAGAAACCTGCTGCACATCAATGCCTCTGGCCTATGTCAAGAAAGAAGACAATGTCAGTGTGTGGATGAGGAGAAGAGGCCACGCTCTACCCAAAAGGGACTCAGGTATGTACAAAAGGAAGGCAAAAGGAAAAATATCCCCTCTCTCCTGAAGGCCTTGCTTGGGCTTGCCAGATGTAATTCCAAGTTGCTACTTTCCTGAAAGGGACACTAGTTGTCCCCTTGGAGAGGGAATCACCTTAGGCTCATACTTCTTTTTGTCTCAAGCATTGCAATAGTATCCAAAATGGCCTGCCTCCCGTTTTCCATCCACATGTATAATACGTGCCTCTGTTGTATTAATTATTCTCACTCTCAAAACCTTCCAATGATTCCCAATACCACTGAATATAGAATTCTATAGCCTGACATACAAAGCCTTCCCAAATCTGGTCACATGTTATCATTCTTGCTTTTGTCCTCACAGGCACATTTAAACCAAGCCTTTTGTCAACATTAACATTTTCCCTATGTATATGAAAGCAAAGTGAGAGTCTAAGCAGTTAACTACATGAGCATTTCGATAAGCAAAGTTTAGTTCTTAAATCCATCATGCCTCTTTTTATCCAAGAAGGTTATACTCCATCAGATTGATGGCATAAGGTAAGCAGGGTATATCATCTGCTGTGGGAACAGATAGAAGTTTAATTTCCCTTTAACTGTTACTCTCTTTCTATGTACAGCTTTGCTGCCAAGTCCCTTGGGCCTATTGGATTTCCATGTCTGTGTATTTCTTTGCTTCTTTGTGATCTCAGCAGGGATAAATGAACCTAAGATATTAAAATGTAATTTGTTCAGAACTTTGCCTTCAGGGTGAGCACTAAGATGTTGCCATCAGCCAGAAAATTTGTGATCTAATTTAGAAGCAGTGAGCCATGCTGCCTTTTCTCAGACACGTCAGAAAGCTACACTGGGTCCCCACTTTTCTATGGTTTTGTAAAAGGTTTTCTTTCAAGCTATAAACAATGTTGATTTTTTTTCACCTTACCATTCCAAGAAAGATTCACTTAGTAAAGGCAGGGAGTAGGAACTGCAGTTCTTTAGCTGCCACTCTGTTGAAATGTCACATCACACAATGGCCTTACCTTTAATCTCTCAGATTCTGCTCTGTTGAAAACTCTCCCATACTGACCCATTTTACCCAGATTTTTTGGAGGAAATCTCTCCCTGATACTTGCAGAGTTCTGTGATGAGCAGTGAATTGGCTTAAACAAAGAATTCCAAATTGACAGACCTCATATACTCTGAAGAAGAGGTTTCTAACCCAAGTATCATTAGGTTAAAATCTTCAGTAGTATCATTAAGGAAAAGATATATAGTTTTTCTACAGACAAGTTTACCAATTTTAGTTCGTCTTGCACCTTACGGCAGCTAAAGGCAGGTTGTTACTACTAGTTCATTGGCTACTTAATTTTTTTTCTTTGCTTTCTCAGAAAAAGAAAACTAAATGTTGGGCTATAAAAAGTGTAAGCAGGTGGAAATTCTGGACTTTTTTACCTTAATGCTTAGTTAAAAAAGAAGTGGAAGGCATTGGACATGATTTTTGTAGAATTCAGGATAGTGGGCAGCTGAATTAAGTACAACTCAAGAAGAAAAAAAAAAACTGAATAGATGAGTTGCTGAACATTCTGGAATGGATTTGGGAAGTAATAGTCAAAGTCCCTTTGGGGAATGAAGAATTCCTAATACCCTCCCTGCCACTCTCCCAAGCTTTCTAAGGAAAAGGATAAAGGAAAGATTTTTTACTTCATAAATGAAAATTTAATTCACAGTGACTGTCATTTTATTATAACATATCTTCATAAGAGGATATGTGCATAGGCACACACCCAAAGAGGTGGAAAGAAAGGAAATGACAAATGTATCTACTTTAACTGTAGAACAATTTAATAACAAAGTGCTAGGCCAGCAGGTGAACCTCATGTGAAGTTGGCCTTTCCTTTACAAAAGTCTGGCAATGTTTTGATATCAACTTTCTCCAGATTAGATGTAGGAGAGCAGAAAGTTCTAGAGCCCTCAGGTTTTCAGCTTAAACTCACCTGAGTCCTACATTCATTGGCTGCTGCAGCCCACCAGCAGGTTTCTTTGGGAATAGTGAATTACTAATAGTATCTTAACAATGCAACCAAAAAGGATTTGAGGCTTTTAAAATAAGATGCTGTCTTGCAATTCAGAAGGAAACTCTTGACAGAAAGCAAATAACATTCTCAACAAATGCAGTGAGGCAATGAATTAGCAGTTTATTAGCAAGTGAGAAGAAATTGTTTGAAGGGCCCAGTGGCTGCAACTTTAAACAACACTGGTAAAAGTAGCAGGACCCAGGTACACCCTTAAAGATTCTGATCACTTCTAGATCTCATGTTTCACCCAACACCAGCTCTCAGTCACTTACTGCAAAAAGCAGTATGACTTGAAAGGACAGAATGATGCCCCAGTGCTAAAAATTTACCTCTTTGTACAATTGTACCTCAGTACAATTTCAAAAGAAAAGGACTCGGATGATGGTAAGGGATATTACCAAAAGGTCATTGATCAGCACTTAAACGTACATATCTGTTCTTTCTCTCTAAGAAGTCCAGCACATTGTAATGTGTGCCTTTCTTTAAAATAGCAATGATTCCATGCAGATTAGCAAAACAACTTTGCAAGCTTGATTAAAAGACATATCAATTTCTAGGGATGGGCTTTATTTTTCCATTGCATTTTCCTCTGTGAAAACCTTTATTAGATTCTCAACTCTAAGTGTGTTCCCACCATATAATTTAGCAGAATGCTGCACTTCCATAAACCTATTTTCATCATGCAGTCGATTGTTCATCATGAATGAATATAATCCATAGGCTTCAACAAAATGTGGTACACTTTTAGGACTACCTTAAAATAAAAGTTTGTATAAATTGTCACTGGAAATTACACTGCCACATTACCTGTATTTCAAATTGTACTGATTAAGCCTTTCATATGCCCAACCCATTCAACAGAGATAATTAGATAGCGTAGGAAGCTCTAGCATTATAAAATCAAAGAACTTAAGCCTCATTGCAAGCTGTAAGTGCCAATCAAGCTCGCGTCTCTAATGTTTATAAGGCATGAATGCCACCTACTGGCAAGCATTAAAGATTGCAAGGGCCGATCAAGAAGCACTGGCTTCAGCCTTGTTTAAGCCTTGCTAACAATGACAGGGCTTTCTTCCATAGCTGACATGTACCAGCTACGGTAGGTATATAGCTTGCTTCCCTGGATGTTAATATTTTTTTAAGGAGATCACAGGCAAAGAGAGTTTTGCCTTTTGTCATTGTATTTTACATAAAATAAGCATTATATATATATGCATATGTCGAGTACATATGCTTGTGTTCTTAATTGTATTTTTTAGAAGCTCTCTTCCCCTACTAGAATGTAATCTCAACAAGAGCAGCAACCTTATTTTATTCATTTCTGTATCCTCAAAGCCTAGAACCGTGCCTGCCACTTTGTAAATATTTATTGTATCAATTAATGGAAGAAAAAATGAGCAAAAAAATATTGTTGTTTTAATGAACTATTTGTAGTGATTACCGGGCTAAGTTTTAAAGTCCAACAGACATGAGGTGACTTTGTGGCTCCCTTTTCCACCTCTTTCTGTTAGATCTTGGTCATGTTGCTAATCAGTATGCTCACTTGCAAAATAAGAATAATGACGCCAACATAGTTGAAACAAACATGTTGATATTGGTAAAGCACTTAGAATAGCGTAAGTGCATAAGAATTAATGTTGTGACCATTGTTATTAAATTCTGTAAGCTTAAATCAACTGAGGGCTTTGTCATAAACTTAATAAAGATATGAAGGAGTTGTATTTGCATTGTGTGTGTGCCAAGAGCTCTTCCTTCTCTGTCATCTTTGTCCTCCACTCCCAGTCTACACCAAACCTACAAAATCCTCCACTTCCACCAAGTCTTGATTCCAAGCTGGTATCCAATAAGCTTTAGCATTCAGATAGTCACAGACCCTTGGGGTTGTTAGGAGTTGCCGTGTGATGTTTAAGAAGTCACTATTCTGAAAATCTCTAACTATTCTCAGAAGTGCTTGAATAGAACTCTCAGGAGGATTTTGCAAGGTTTTTAATTTATATTACAGGGTAATATTATATTTTGTTACCTGCCAGGGAAGCATTTTGTACTTGCAGAGAAATATCTACCCAAGGGTGGTTATTAGGATGCTAGGCAAGCAAGAGAATACTTACTAAAACAAACTTAAACATTAAGGAAGCCTATTTTCTCATGTCACGTGAAGTCCAGAGTCAATGGCCTCACTGATCCAACAGCACAACAATATCATGAAGAGTCAAAGTTCTTATACCATCGTGCATGGCTGTGCACAATGTAGCTTTATGCCAAGGTCAGTTCCTCTTGTGGCCTTACGAAGCTTCCAGGAAAAAGCTGGGCCACATGGGTTCTCAGCCACATTCAGAGGGAGAATGAGAGTTGTTTCCAGGAGGATCCGCAGGAGAGAGAGGAGGATCTTTCCCCTAAAGCCCTGATAAATCATTTCTCTTGGCTCATTATCAAAATACTAAAACATATCCATTCCTGAACTAGATGACTCTAAGATAATCTGATTAACTTAGAGCCTTAGATCAATCAAGACCTGTCCCTAGAGCTAAAATGGGATCAGCTTCCACTGTGCTCTATAGGCTGCTTGAAGGAGGAGAGTGAACCTGAACACAATACAGGCACGTTAGAAAGGACAGAGAGAACGGGAGCAGGCAGTCCCTGCTCTAACGAGCATGCACACAGTGTTCTGCCTGTGAATGCAAATGTGGGTGTGCTGAATTGTTCCTGATTAAAATACACACACACACACACACACACCTGAAATAAATTTTTAGGGGAAAACTTTCTGGCAGTCCACTACAAAGAATCCCATATGCTTCCTCAAAAATGTTGCATGAAAGGTGTGTAAATTTTCCCTGAGCATTATACAGCTTTGACAACAGGAACACACTTTAGTTAAATCTTTCTGAGTCCAGGTGTCTGTAGCTTCTCTGGGCCTCAGTTTCCTCGCTTCTTAAATGAGAGATGGAATAGATGGATTCAAAGGTCTTTCTCATCTCTCACATTCTGCCTCTATGAATCTGTATCCACCTACATCACCAAGTAAATATACATAAATATTTGCATGTGTTGTTATTCAGCATTCAAATAAGTGTTGACCTCCTATTACATGGATTCTATTCCATATGGAACTGATAAAGATATACGCAAAGTTAAAGTAAGTTCCTGCCTTCCAGAGCCTTAGCTGGGGGAAAAAAGACTGGTTTATGAAAAACTTAGTGAACAGGGCAGCAAACAGTTCCTAAGCAACCATGGAGTGGAACAGAGGAATGTTCAGGGCAGTGAGAGGGAGGTGAGGCGGAAGGTTAGAGCAAGCTATACCTAGAAGAAGAGGTATAATTTAGAAGATGAAACAAAATGAGGACCATAAGCAAACACCATGGGTCAGGAATCGGTTTAATACGTTCATGTAACTTTGAGTAGACAATAATGAGTGTGGTGATGGAAATAATGATGTTGCTTGATGGTTGTAAAGTACTGCAAACTACAAAGTGCCAGCACTTTACTTACAATATTTCATATAATTGCCACAATAATTCTAGGAAATAGGTGTTATAATCCACATTTTACCCTCAACTTGTCTTGCCCAAAGTTTTTTAAAAAACAAAAAGTAAGTTGTAGGTCTATGAATAGAATGAAGGCCCATGCAGCTTCAAAGACAACGGTGTCCTTAACATACTACACAGCTTCCTTGAAATGCAGCAGCTTTCTGAAACACCCCCATCAGCCTGGAAGTCAGGCTGCACATCAGTTATACATGAGGGCCAAGTTAACATAAACAGAATGTTTATAGCAATACCACATCTTCTTTCATACAAATGAAAGAAGCTTTGGTGATCCCATAGAGAGGGACACCCTTGGTTGGGTAGAATGCATAGTTTCACAACTTATATTACCCTTTCATCTTGAGATTAGATTTAGGGGCTCTATTGGAAAGGTCTTCAGTCCCTGAGTTGCTCATTACCTTGCATGTGACAGTACTGCTCAGAGAGAGATGACTTGGTGATCTTCCACCCTGCATAGACACTTCATATCCATCTCTGCCACCTACAAATAACACTTTCCCATGACACTTAACTCAACTGAGCATACATTTGGAGCTCTAGTGAAGTTCCTGGGAGCCAGGCATTCATTGGTCAGTGTCACCCCGTAGTTCGAATAGAATATGAATCAACCACACATGTGCTTGCATCCCCCTCACACACACACACACACACACTCCATTATCTCTTTGCATTGTCCAAATGGAAATGAAGTTCCTGCCACTCTGCTCTAATTCCAAAACATGCTTCCCAGGGAGTCATGTACTACAATGGCTGAACCGCCGTTCCCTCCCCTACAATTGTGAAAAATGCCTTTTGATCTGTGACCTGCATTTTAAAAACTGACATCTGGTAGTTAGGGTAGTAATTAGACATCATTTAAAAGTTATTTCTGCCTTGTTAACTGAGTTACTCTGTGATCAAATTATGGGCTAATTTAGAGGAATTCAGGCATATTGATTGTATAATCCATAATGTGTGTCATTAATAACTACCACCAAAAAGCTTAGACAAAAAGGCAAGGTCTGAATGGTACCTTCTCCTCAATGCCTTTTATTAACTACACAGAAAAGGGAATGCTTTCAAGAGACATGAAATCAAGAGTGGATGCCAGAATTGACACTATTGCACCCCTTTCTTCCCTAATGGCCACAGACTGGTATCAGTTGGGAATCCTTTTTGCACTGGGTGCCTGAGGTACTGCTGTCTTTCTGACTGCTGGCTTCTTACTGATAGTTTCACCCACCATTTTTTTTCAATGTATTTTTTATTTATTTTTAAAAGATACTTAGATTACATAAAATGCTACGTAAAATATTTATAAGGGTTACCCACCGTTTTTGAGTTATAAAATGAGGCTCATTCTGGTCGTGGAAATTGTAATCTTATTATGCTGTTTACAGCCACACCAGGTCCCCAGGAAATATGTACAAATCATGTACAAGTAGTCCTATACACACACATGCACACACAGTCATTATTAGTTAGCACTCCTCTCAGTCCTCCTATCCTGAGTGAGCTGGGCTAGCATTCTGTGCCTAAAGGACCTCCTGAGCCCTGTACTACAGGCAAACTTGAGACACTTGTTCAGTGGCTCCTCTGTTTCGGCCTACTTCGGTGCTACGAGGCCTTCAAAGGGTTTCATGGTGCCTGAACAGAAGGAGCCCCAAGGAATGAAAAGATCAGAAGTAACAAAATTAGAAGGATTTTCTAATTCAAAGAGTCTGCCTTGCCCCATTTGCCATAACAAAGGAAACATGACCTTGTTTAGTATTTACACCCAGACTGGTTTGGCACCTGCATCAATGGAGCATCCTTTTTTCCACCCACTAATGTACCATTGGATAGGATGATGGCATAATAATAGCAGCTTGTACTTATGGAGCTCAGCATTCTGGGTGCTTTACATGCCTTGCTTATTTAATCATCAATACAATTCTGGTAAGGTAAGTGGACAACACTACCCCAATTTACAGAGAAGGATGCTGATGAATGGAGAGGTTCAGTCATTTACCCCAAGTCCCACAGTTGGTAAGTATTGTAGCAAAGATAAGAACTTCCAGGCCTATCTGACCCTGAAACACATGTTATGAACTATACATGTTATGAACTCTACACCTGCCTATTTGAGTGTTTCCCTAAAAATTCCATTTCTCCCTGCCATATTTCAGAGTTCCTCCCCTTAGGAAGAGTGGGGGTGAAATAAGGAGGTCTAAGGAGAAAGGAAGGGACTGGCAATGTAAAATTAAAGAGACTGGATTTTAAGAAGAAAAGATGGCCATGAGAAATTTTCAATGATGAGGGAAGCCAAGAGATATTTAAAATAAAGATAGCTACTATTCATTTTTAAAGTATTTGCTGTGAGTGCTCTACAGTGATATAACCCCGCCCCCCATACAAGCCTGTGCAGACCCACACATTACCTCCAGACTTTCAGTAAAAGTATGCTGGACATACTGTCTGGGGTTGGAGGAAATTAAGATAAAATTGTCTTCCGTACATGGAGTTGATGAAAAAAATAAAATAGAAGAGGCCAGGAGGTCGGATTCAGGGCAGAAAACAAGAATTTAGCAGAAGCAGGAAACCAAAGAAAGATGTACTAAGAATAGTTGTATCACCCCTCCCCATCCCCCGAGAATCCTAGGAAATACTAAGATTCCCCACTATATGTGGGAAGAGCTTGAGTGAATGCTGTTTTGTTTACAATAGGTTGGCCATCCTTGGGCAACAGTGATGAATCATATTGTGATTTTTCAGTGAATTATCATCAAATCCCAGCTGGTCCAATCAGAGGTCATACAACCCTCTATGCCAAATATGTGATCCAAACATTCATGTCTTTGATTTTCAGCCCAGTTCACCATCTCAAGATTAAAGCAGAACCAGTAAGGATGTCATATGTTCAAGATGGAAAAAACACTGGGCATCTGCTTGGATCCAAAGAAGCATAGTAATTCAAAATCAAATGTGCAGCTGGCCAGGAGAGAAATCCAAGTGACTCACAAAAGCTCTTTGGCTCAATCCTATGTAATGGAATTTCGAGACAGGAATAACAATATTAAATCTCCTAGCAATTCATAGCCAGTATTTTCAATTAAAACTCACTGGGGCCTCCCAACCTTAAATAAGGCTGTTAAGTAAGTTATGCTAATAACTGGGTCTCCTTCACACTCATAAAATTATCCTAAAGCCATTTGGAAAGAGCATTTCTGCTGACGGTGCAGAGGGAGAAATCTTCCCTTTAGTTATATTTCTGGGCTAAATGGCATACGTGTGGGGCTGACTGGCAGAACCTCTGGAAAGCAAATACATACCAAATCCTGTATCAGAAGTCTCAGATGGTAGCTGACAAGGTGACTATATTATCAAAGACATATTTGGTAATTTAGTCACACTAAAATTTTTGTGTGCAAGTCTATATGCTTTTGGTGATACAAACCAATACAGCCTACAGACAATTGTCTCAGGGCAACAATAACCAGCATAGATGCTTCAACAAATTAAGCTTCTCATCTCTTTGGAATCATCTGGTATAAATAGGTTCAAATAAATGAAGACCAATCAGAAAATGAGGAAGGGTAAAGGAGATATTTCACAGTTTACGTAGGATTGGCACCACACTCACTAAACACACACACACACACACATTAGGGCTGTTGAGAGTGAAGAGAAAAGATTTAAAATCCAGCTCACCCCATGACAATACAAATCATTCTGTCCTTCTTCACTCCCAGAAGTTATAATCTGGCCAGTATGACAAGAATTATGCATACCAAGAATAAGAAGCAAAAAGAAGAGAAAATAATTAACACCTGAAAAACCTTAAGGAAACAAAATAATGGTCATATTTTGGGAGAATTATGCATGACCGTTTACAAAAATATTAGAAAACTGAAAATAATATTTTTTTAAAACCTAGAGGTATAAATAATAGCAAAACAGGGAGTTATATGGCTTATTGAGATTGTATTTCCATGAAAGGTAAATATTCCAAAGATGGTAATTCTGACACTGGTACCATCTATGTCAAATTAAGTTTCTTCTAGTAGTAAGAAATAAATATTGTCTCTGGTTAGATTTGGAGGAATATGAGTGAGAGTGAGAGCAAAATTGTGTGTGAGAGAGAATGATTTTATTGGAAGGACACCAGAGGGATTTTATGAAGTTCAGGGGCTTTGTTGGCAACTTTCTATAGAGCATTGATTTTTCAACCTTGGTTACATAGTAGAATCACATAGGTAACTTTGCAAAACCAACAATGCGCTGGCTCCACCCAAACAAAATCTTGGGGGGCTGGGTGAATGCATGAGTCAAAAAGCTGCCCAGATGATTTTAATGTGTAGCCAGGGGGTGAGGACTACTCCTCTGTAATGTCAGAATTAATATTACTCAACCTTAATGACTCCTTTGTCCACTGTTTTTTAGCTCAAAATTCCAAATTTCCCAGGAGAGAGACTATGTGGCCCAGTTTTCATTCAAAAGCTACCCCTGAAAAATCTTAGCCATTATCAGGAGAGCGGGTTCATATCGGACCCGACATGCCTATCAGAGCAGGTTGGATTCTGTGAGCTGGGCAGTAACCCAAAGTATCCATTACACCACCCAAGGGCATAATGGGAAGGTTCATGCCTAACCAATTCTTCTTCCCCTCTGAGTTCACGTGCGGACAACATGGCACCAGAGTCCAGATTCTGGTAGGGCAGCCTAGGATAATGCCAAAATGAGTATGGAGACTAATGAAGGATGTTTATGTGGGAAGGTGTGGGAGGTGTGGTGAATGGGGAATGTGGGAATCCCTATATTTTTTTGTGTAACATTTATGTAATCTAAGTATCTTTTAAAAAAATAAAAATAAAATTATTATTAAAAAATTTTTAATAAATGAGTGTGGAGATGTTTCATATACCCTAGCCAGTGAACGAACCCACCTGCATTCATTTATTCAAACACCAGTGTTACCTGGTAACTGTTATACATTCATGAATACATAAGACTATCTATGTGAAGGAGTAGCTTAAAAAGTAAAAACTGAAAGCATAGAGAGTTTGAGAGACGAGGAATTTTCTTGTTTATTTGTCTGATTTTTGTTCATTATTATCATTGAAATAATGAAAATGCTTCAATAGTGATTGAAGTGATGAACGCAACTATGTGATTGACTGTACACTTTGCATGAATTGTATGCTTTATTAATATGTATCAATAAAATTGATTTGTTTTTTAAAAAAGCAAAAGCTTCTCTTACATAAATAAGTATTTCCCAAGCAAGCGTTTTAATGCCAATGTTAACTACTTAACAGGCCTTTTTTTGTCCTAATATATAGTGAAAGATGAACCTCAGTCTAAATTTAGTCCTTAACACAAACTTGGAATTAAATAAATTCATGTGAACGTTTTTGATGTAATCTACAACTATCCCAGCTCAGACACAGATATTAAAGGCAAAGCACATAACATGTATGAAATACCTAAAAAATCAAAATCAGTATATATTCTTCAAAACACAAGTATATAGAGAGCACCTGCCAAAGAACCCAGCAACAGGGGAAATTCAAACCAGAGACAACTTTCAAGGAACTTGCAATTTGAATGGAGACCCAAACCTATGCTCAGGAGAGAGTAAAAAATCTCGAGAAAGCATGTGATTGAGAGAGTGCTGCACTGGTAAGGCTCCAGGTAACAGCTCCACAGTAACAGCCCACAGTGGGTTTGAATCATGTACTGTTGAGCTCAGCATTCACCTGCCCCAGAGGCTCCACATACTAGCTCATGGAATGGGCTGGCCGATATCCTTCACCTTCCCTTGAATCCAAAACACATGAGAGTCTAGGTGTCATAAAGGAAAAATTACATATTCATGCCATGTAGTTGGGGAGAGAAGCAATAAAATAATGGAGAACAAAAATGCAAGATAAAGTATATAATGACTTCACACAACAGTAGAATTGTCTTATTCTGGGTTCATCCGTAAGCAGAACTTGAGACAAGGAATTTGACTGCAAATCGTTTATTCGATAGGTGAGGGAGAACACCCGTAGGGGTATGGGGAAGTGACAACGAAGAGAAAGTAGACAATAAAGGGGTTACCCCTAGGAGCAACTGGAGCTTAACTCTGCTGGAGAGGAAAATCCGGGAGCCTATAAAGAGCACTCACTTCAGAATTAACCAATTCCCATCAGTATTGGTTGAGAGCTGCAGTGGAGGGGATGGAGGGAGGCAGTAATCCCAGGCACTTCAGCCCTGCTGGGCATGTGGGCAAATTGGCCCCAGCAGCCAGTCAAAGTCCTCAGTAAAAGCAATGCTGTGTGGCAGTTAAGTTCAGCCAGCCGACAATGAAATGCCAGGAGTAGAAGGGATGGGATGCGCCTAACAGCATCTGCTACAACAGAGGAATACCAATTGGGGCACAGTGGAAAGAGCGCTAGAGTTGACACGAGGATACCTGAGTTTGAGGCCAAGATCTACCCTTACTAGCAGGTGGCCTTAGCTGGTCACAATCTCTCTATGCTTCTGTTTCTTTCTCACTAATAGAAGGATAGTAAAACCTATTTCCAGGCATGTTGCAAGAACCAGTTGAAAATAGATACACACCTTACAAAACATAAAGCATTATGTATACACTAGCTATAATTATTAATTGAGACTTTTCAAAACTGAAGTATTCTGACTAGTAATGGAAAAGGACATGGTATTTGGAGTCACACACTCTTGGGTACAAGTTCCAGCTCTACCACTTATTGACTGTAGGGCCTTGTTTTGGTTACTGACCCCCTCCTCATCTATCAAATGATACTAATTTATAATACCTAGCCCATAGGGTTGTTGTGTATGTTTAAGCATGTAAATGTAAAACTTCTAGGACAGAGTCTAGAAAATGATAAGTGTCTTAGTTTGCCAGGGCTGCATAACAAAATACCACAAACTGATTGGCTTAAACAACAGGAATTTATTGGCTCTCAATTTGGTCTCTGGATATTTGGTCAAGATATTGCCAGGGCCATGCCTTCTCCAAAGCCTGTAGAGTTCTGGTGGTGGCTTGCTGGCCATCAATCTCTGCCTCTGTCACACGGCTATACACGTCTTTGTATCTCCTCCTGTGGCTTATACTTCCACGTCCAAATTCCCTTAGCCTTTAAGGACTCAGTCACATAAGATTAAGGTCCACCCTGCTTTCAGTTTGGCCCCATCTTATTAGCATCTTCGAAGATCCTATTTACAAATCAGTGTACACCTCTAGGTCAGGGGGTTAGGACTTGAACATGTCTTTGTAGAGGACATGAGTCAAACCACCATATTAAGTATTTTGATATTAACTATCTTCATCATCACCTTCTTTATAATCATTATTAAGCAAAAATGTTTCAAGGTCACACATAAAGTGAATGACAATTAGGTAAGTTCTATGACAGTTAATCTCCATTGATCCATGTTAAAGGATAGTTAATAATGAATGGATAAAGATTATAAGGCTACAAGTAGAGATTGTGGCATAATAACATTTTTCCATTTTATGTTATTCTAATTTCAAAGCACCCAAAAGCAAGTGTTAAACATTTTCTACTTGTATATCATATTGTCTGAGTTGCTTGCTGGTAGGGTCCTCAATTACACTAGCAAATGAATGCAACAAGAAGAATACAATGTCTGTGAAACCAAACCAATTCCTATTATGGAAAACCTTTTTTAAATGTCTGCTTCTCCACTTTAGTAAATAGAACATAGAAAACTTAATTGAATATTTGATTGAAAATCATGCAGCGTCTGTGGCTTCTCATGCTGAACATCAGTTCTCATCACACAGACCTTTAGTTGTACTGGTATAAATACTAATAGATTAGACAGAATTTTTAATGGCCTTGAGATACTACCATAAGGGTTTTTTTTCTTTTTACTAAAAAAAAATTTTTTTTAATCTGATATCAGTTTGCTAAGGTTTTTGTTTGTTTGTAAATTTTCTCCATCCAGTTAAATTTAGGGGAAGTATTTTTGTTTGTTTATTCTTTCTGAATGAGATGAGCGCTCTCTCGCGCGCGCTCTCTCTCTCTCTCTCTCTCTCTCTCTCTCTGCACACAGTCAGAGCAGGTGAAACAGTCCTTCATCTCCTCTCTGACCATTTAGGGACAGATATATTCCTCTGTATGATCTAGATCTGGAGAGAAGTTTGGCTTGCCCTACCCCTCGTCCATCTGTGAACTCAAATTGGCATTCCTCTAACAGAAGCCTCCTTGACGTGGTCTGAGTCTTTCACTAAAGAGTCGTCCATAAAGAGCATGCCCAACCTACCCCAGCCCACCCTTCTTCCCCCAGCTCTGCCTAGAAGGCCTTTCCTAAGATAATGAGATATCCCAGGATGCATTTCTTTGTGCCCCAACCTCTACTATCTGATTACACAAGCCACATTGAGTCCTGGAAGTTGTATTCTGTGCATGGACCTCTTAAGTGATGCCAGAGGAGAGGAACCATTTTGGGTGTTGGGGAGATTTGGGGACAGAGTGCAGATATGGCTGGTTTAAAAGATGATTCCTGGGCAGATGATAGGCAGCTACCTGATTCATTGACTGATGAGGACTCAGAGTCTCACAGTGATGGGTGAACATTGGTATAAGTGAAAGTCTTCTCCCTTCAAAATATTCTGGTTCAGTGGATGGAGCATGTAAAGCCATAGAATGTTTCTGAAACTCGAATCCCAACCATGATGCAGTAAAACGTCTTTCTGAACACAAGCATATTTGTTTTCTCCTCAGTTTATAGCTTTGGTACTTAAATGTGGTTATTTATGGGTATTTTTATAGGACGTTTGAAGGAGCCTTATCATGTACTGCTTATCAGATATCATATTGACCCAGAAATGCCAGAATGAGCAGGCTGAAATTCCAGTTACAGTAAAAGTTATACACCAAAGTCACATATACATCAACCTTAGCTATCTGGTACATATAGTAAATTAAAGCCAGCTTCTGGGCATTAAAGCTCTTGCACTTGTTTCTTGGGAAAGGCCCTGAAGCAAGAACTACTAATTGTCTAATCCAACAGCCATTCTTTTCTTCCTTAAAAAGTCCAGTTTTCAGCTGGGAATATTACCCAAAATAACCAATTCACTTTTCAGTCTCCCTTGCTGCTAAATTTCCATATGACTAAATTCTGGCCAGTAAATTCTTGAAATATTGTATGGTACTTCCAGGAAGTCTCCTTGGAAGGAAAGGTTCATACTCTACTTTTCCCGTGCCTCCATCCTGCTGCCTGGAATGGAGATGTGGTGGATGAAGCTTCAGCAGCATCTTAGCACAGAAAGATGAGTGTTTCATCCTAGAGATAGAGCAGAGAGCTGGAAGGAACTTGTATCACTAATGACTGCAGAATCCCCATATCACTCTTATATTGCAGAGTAACAAACCACCTCAAACTCAGTGGCATAAGATAACAGCCATTATTTATGATACTTCTTTCTCATCTTTATAAGGGTTAATTAAGCTCAGCTAGACAGTTTTTGCTCTGGGTTTCTCATGTGGGGTAGAGTCCTCTCAAAGACTTCCTTACTCATGTGTGTAGACGTTAATGCTTGCTATTGGCTGGGATCTCAACTGCATCTTTGAACCAGAGCACCTACATATGCCTTCCTCCCAGCCTGGCAACAGGGTTCCCAGATCAGAAATAAACAGATATTGTATATCTCTTTGTGAAGTTACAGAGTGTCACTTCTGCTGCCCTCTATTGGTTGAGGTCATCACAAGTTCAGCCCAGGCTCAAGAAGAGGGCTCCCAGACTCACCTATTGGTGGGAGAATGACAAGACCATAAAAAGTGCAGAAGGTATTGTTATGGCCATCTCTGGAAAATAAAACATGCCCTGGCCCCGTGCTATCCCTGAGTAGCCTACTTCCAGACTACTGTTACATGTGAGAGAAGTATCTTGTTTATGCCAAGGTTACAGGTTTTCCTATTATGTGCTGCCCATCCTGATCCTAACTGATAAAGCTCTCTAGGACATCACTCATAGTTGATCTATATTTACTTAACACGCAACTCTGACCAACTTATTTTATCTGGATTCTCCTTCCAAAGAAGATGAATGACAGAATAAAAAGGGGAAAATACTACCATTAGAATCAAACCAGGTACAAACATAGCAACACAACTTGAGGAAAGAAGCAGAAAAACCATAAAAAGTCAACTCATATTTCAGGAGGTCATTTAATACATTTAGTAAAAAGGCAAGAAGCATCAGATGAATATAAAAAAAAACAACCTTGAGATCATAACTAAATTCAACAGAAATTCAAGAATTAATGAGGACTCTGAAATATGAAAAAAGGATAAGGGTTTATTCATGAAATTCTTATTAAACAGAATTTTATACATATTATTGCTGAAAACGGCCACTGATAAAAGATTTTCCTGTAAGTTTTGAGATGTGATTTCATATTATTTTTTCCTTAAGAAAATCCATGAGAAATAATTTATTAATTCCCAATTCTATTTTTGAATGAAATAAAGGATCAAATAAAGAAAACACAAAAGTATTTGTGATTCAGTCAGAATGTGAAAATGAAGCTCAAGTTAAGCGTTAATAATTTTGTACCTGGAGGAGGGTTGCATAGCTGCCTCACCACTGTACAACAGCATCACTTCTTTGTGAAGGACCCTTAATCTCGGAGAAATCCTGTGACAGGGGCTGGCAATAGAGAAGCCCATATTCTGCAGGGTCATCCCCATCTCTACCTTTCCATTTAGAAACTGGAGTTAATATTGATTTCAATCATTTGTTGTTTTGTTTGGGGTTTTTTGCTTTGTTTTGATCTCAATGTTTTGCTTGCTTCTGCTGGTCCTAAAGTGCCAAACTCAGCTCAGAAAATTTCAGAGACCAATAGTAGATTATAGGTCACCAGAGGCCAAAGGGCAGGGAAGGTAAGAGGGAGTTATTGCCTAATGGGTTTCGAGTTTGTTTGAAGTAATGAAAATGTTGGAGTAATGGTAGCACAATATTGTGAATGTAATTAATACCACTGAATTGTAAACTTGAAGGTGGTTAAAATGGGAAATTGTGTGTTGTATATATGTTACTATGAAAAACTTTTTAAAAATTCAGCTTAGAAGCTCAAAAGAACCAAGAGTACTTCAGTTCCATCAACACCCCCAAAAAAGAAAATAAATAAGATAAAAATCTATTTCTTCACTAGTAGCGTTAAATAAAATAAGAACATAATCCCTAGAAACATTTAATTCTGCCCCTTCGTGATTCTACATGGCCATGCTGAAAATGAGTCTCTAAAACACAGTCTCTCATTTCCACTAGCCTGCAAAATTTTCTATACTTTATTACATCCAGAAACAGAGTAGACGTTTACCAGGAAAATGAATTACTACTCATTATTACCCCCTGTGTTAGTTTGCCAGGGCTTCTATGACAAATACCACACAATGACACGGCTTAAACAACAAGAAGTTATTCTCTCACGGTTTTGAAGGCTGGAAGTCCAACATCAAGGTATTTCCAGGTCGTGATTTCTTCTGCAGCCTGCAGCGTTCCAACAATCCTCCGTCACATTGCAATCTCCTTCTCCTTATCTGGATTATCCTTCCACAGAAGATAAATGGCAGAATAGAAAATGGAAAATACTACTGTTAGAATCAAACTAGGCACACTCATAGCAACACAAACTGAGGAAAGAAGAAGAAATATCTGCTCTTCTGGTTTCTACTGAGTTCTGGCTTCTACTTCTGTGCCCAACTTCCTTTGCTTATAAGGACCTTAGCCATATGGATTAAGGCCAACCCTGATTGACTTTGGCCTCATCCCAATAGAATCTTCAAAGATCCTATTCACAAATGAGTGCACACTTTAACCATCAATATCATCTCCAAAGGTCCTATTTACAAATGGGTTCATACCCACAGGACTGGAGATTAGAACCTGAACATGTCTTTATGGGGGACATGATTCAATCCCCAATATTCCCCACACACACTGTTTCACACATAAGCCACAAGGAATTGGTCATACAGACTATATTATTTGGTCCCCCAGCATTGACAACTCTCTTCCCACTGCCAGGAAAGCATGTCCTCTGTTTCCAACTGCCCATTTTCTACCCATTTCAAGGACCCCTTCAAATGTCTCCTCCTCTATGAAATCTTTCCTTATCCTCTGCCTTAGAATTAACCATTCACTCCATGTTCAACAAATAAATTTGTGTTTTAGGGGAAAGAGATACAGTGGGGGGGGGGGGCATGCAGCATGCTGCCCTTCTACTCAGAGAGAGAAGCATTCATCAAATAATCAATAAAATATGTAAAATTGATAGTGATATATGCCATAAATGAGGTATACATGGTGCTATAAATGGAGGGAGCTGTCTAGTTGTGTATTTTTAGAAACTGTGAGAGGTCTGAGATTTTATCCAATTGGTAAGTTAACAAGTTAACCTGACACCATTTTATACACATATAATGATAGAAGACACAATACTCCTGGGTCAGAGACATAGACAGTATATTACTCACAGCAAAAGCAGCATCTTGCATCTGTGTCCCATACCCCATTCTGCACAGGGCAACAAGAAGAAGGCAGATGCTACTTGCATGTGCCCTAAGGTGTACCACAGGAGAGGAACTCTGAATTTTAGGAGACTCTGAGCTCTTATAAGGATGTCCCTCTGCCTATCCTCCCTTCCAGAGAGGAAGAGAGATTAATATAAATAAAATCTCCTCCAGGAAAAATATGGGTATTATTCTGGAATGTAAGCAAATGTCTCCAGGGAAGAGAAGCAGCAAGATTTGCCACCCTGAGATGTCTCCAGGGATGATATCTCCAAATCTCTCCAGGGATACACTATCTCTAGCTTCCAAGTCTGCTTGTTATCCAAACATGTCCTTTGCTCAGAAGGCCTGGGCCAATGATGAATGAAAGAAGTGCAAGTAGAACTGTCACCAACATCATGAAGATCTTAGTTTTCCCTAGAGAAAATGAAGATTTTGCTGAGATCTGAAGAATGAGTAGGAGTCATTGGGATGGGGGTGGGGGTGGGAGGGGTCATCCCGGCAGAGGAAACAGCAAGTGCAATGCCAGAAGCAGGAGAAAGCGCAGTTTTTGAAGGAAGTGGCTGTATGGTGGTAGCACATGGAGCAAGGAAGAGAATTATGCTAAATGAGTGTGGGGAGATGGAGAGGTAAGCAGGGACCAGAGCTTTGTTGGTCTATAGTAAGGATTTGGTGGTTTATACCAAGAGGAGTAGGAAGCAAAAGATATGCTTTAAGTCAAGAAACCATATGATCAGATTTGCATTTCAACAAACTCTCTTCCTCTCTATGTTGTAAGGGTGGATTCAAGTGGAGTAAAACCCTGCATTCTTGTTCCCATAGAGACTTGGATTATGGTAGATTCATTGCACTTGTCTGCTCCATGTCTTACTCCTCTTCTGTATACACTAGCAAATGCAGCCCCGTACTTTGGGATTTGTCGTGTATCATTCATTTATCACTCATCTACTATGTGCAGAGCAAAATGTGAATCAAAAGTTCTTTTCATTGTTGAATTGGTACCAAGGGAAGCTCCCCTACCTTCCTGCAGCTTTTATTTTAATGTATTTTGATATATGAGGGCATGTTAACTCATATATCAACTGCTCTACTTAGGATACTCCAACATGTCTGCCATAGAAAAGATCTAGCTAGATAAAGATGTCGTTTTGTCAAAATTTTCAGCTGTTGGAAAAATTAGGTTAAATTAGGGTGCCTTTGAATGAGGGCTGTGAGCTGGTTTTGATGGTTTTGAATACAGAAAAAATACAAAATACAGCTCTGAATCTGGAACTGGGATAAAAATAAAGGAAATGAAATTTTGGCCAGCATGATGAGAGAAGGTCAAAAGTTAAGATAGAGCCTGGAAAGGCATGATGGGCAAGAAGGACAGAGGATGCAAATGCTTCAAGTAAGGATTCTTCGGGCAGAGCTGATTGGTTTTAAATATGAGATACTGTTAAAGTGCTACCTTTTGCAAGTTTCCCTTCACCACAAATTTAATAACTTTATTTTCACTGCAGCTCCATCAATTTTAGTTTGGCCGTGCTATGATTCACTTCCCCAGAGTGTTTGCATAATATACATCCCGCAGGTTTCATTTCTGTAAATCACTGCTTTGTGGGGGAGATGGGGGTTAGATTCCAGCCTTTGAGTAAATTTTGAAACCAAAAGGAGATTGCATTTCTTGATTGCTAAGTTATCTCTGCTGTTCACTAAGAAATTATTTTCCCTATAACACATCCGTTTGTATATTCCATAAAGTTAATATCTGTGAAATCAGTTGATTCTCACTGAGCTAAATTATACCGAAATAGAGAGAAGATTGACTTCCTGGTATTGACAAGAGAGGACTCTCAATGACTTTTGACTTATTATCTCTGGCAGTTGGAAAGAATTACAATAACACACAAAATTACTTTACAGGGTATGTTTAGAGAGCAAAGAAAATTAATGGAGGGATGGATTCTGAGGGTATTTTTGCCTTTGACAAAGATTTCTATTTCCTGTCAAATATTTCCTCTGAAATGAACTGGAGAAACACAATGTAAATTGATTTATCCACACCTTAAGAAATACCTGAGGTTTAATTGCCTCTACAATATTTATGCTTACATAAATAATTCAATGGCAAATTAATCCAGCTTTTATAAATGCCTCACAGAGGCACATGGCTCAGGTCTAAGGACTTAATTGAAACTTCATGACGGTATTTAGGTCACTACGACCAATAAACCATAAAGAACCTTTTTACAGACATAAAGGAGAGAAATCCATATCTTTCAAGCCTAACCTCTTAGGAAGAAATTTCATATTTGCGGTTGATCCTAAACCCTGTGGGTTTCGGGAAACATTGCTCTATTAATGATAAACTTTCTAAAAATACATTGATTTCAACATCATCCAGGAGCTCAGAGCACACCAAGTCCTTAAATTCTCACTCAAGTGACAACAGTTCCCTGAGTCTGATGCAAAGTACTATCTCAGTGTTCCTTTCATCCTTTCCGGTCATTGTACATTGAGACATTTGTCTCCTTTCATTTTGCTCATTCTCCTTTCATTCTTCCCAGAGACAAAGTTGTATTCCTGGACACAGATTTCAGGTAGAGGAAAGGCTGGTTAGCCCAGTACGTGATCTCACCGGATTGTTCACCAATTGGGTGACAACCTTCTTTTCTCCCAAGAATTCATATTAAAAAGCCAGGACCCAGAAACAAAGAAAAGATCATACATTTTATCACTTACTGGTTGGAATAGTAACTAAAATTAGCATTGAATTTGATAAATTGTAAAATGATTTGGTAACATTATCTGGTTTACTATTCTAACCCTAACCTGTGCAGGAATTAATATAATTCAAGTTTCTAGCCAAGGAAACCTGGGCTCAAAGAAGTTGAGTAATTTTCTCCATTTGAACAAAATAATACAAACAAAATTGTAGAGCCTGGCTCAAGACAGTGCCTTCTAAAATGTCAGCACTCGACGGAGCAGACACTAGTACATTTTGTTCACATATGGGTCCCCAGAGCCTAGAACGGTGGCTGATACATAGTAGGCTCTCAGTAAATATTGACCAATTGAATGGACTGTAAGCCCCGTGCTCTTTTGCTGCATCACACTGCCTTCCCAGGATACACAGGATGCGTCTGCTCTGATGCTTATCCCTGACACAGCCTATTCTCCTTCCCACCACTGCACTCACCCTGTCCTTCATACTTAGGTGATTGTCACCCAGACTTCAAAACAGCACTCACATTGGTCTCCTTCATGAAGCCTTCCCAGATGATGCTGCTCCTATCATGTAATTGAGCTTTGGTCATGTGCTGCCTTATATTGGCTTCTAATCTGCCTTGTCTCCCAGTTCCTCTTTATCTTCATTTCAGTCAAGCCAGGTGTGTCGTGTTAATCTGCAGGTGGGATCCATTTGTACTGAAGATTAAATAGCTAAACAGCAAAATCTCAGCAAAGCAGCAAACCAATGCTTTTTTATCCTTGCCGTTACAATGTAAAGGAGGAAGAAAAACCAGGGAGTAGAGAGCGAAAAACAGGAAGGAGACATAAAGCGGCAAGGAAGAATTCTTCTAGATCACAGTCAGTCCATTTCCTGCTAAGGGCTACGATGGCCTCTAAACCCCACCAGCCACAGAAGGGCAGAAGAGAATTCAGTTTATAGCAGGCGTTTTGCACCATGAATTTACAGTAAGAGGAGCTGCAGCTTCCAGAACTTGTGCAGAAATAAGTCATGCCACCTGGCTGATGGCATCAGCAACATCCTCGGAGGAGGAACTGATGATAAACACCAGCACCAGCCAGAAGCTACACCTTTAAATTATAGTTGAGTCCTGTATATATTTGTATATGGGTGTGAGTGTGCTGTTTAGTAAACAGCTTCGTTTTTTTTCACTGTGTTGATTCACTTGTTCTAGTTTTTATTTTCATTACAAAACTAAGAACTTTTTCAGGGATACTTAACAAGGTAGAACCCCATGACGGTTGCCGTGTTTGACTGAAGGTCTTTCTACTTCACTGTACACTGCCTGCATCCTCGGGATATTACCACAATTTAGCTGAAACCTGGGAGTATGTCCAGCATTTCTCCTCTATCCCCTACAGCTGCAGACAAAGGACAAATGTTCAATATACAGTTATTGAGCTAAAGCTCACTCAAGTCTAAATTTAGGAATGCATAAATATTTTCAGATGTTGAAATATACCAACTAAAACATGGTTTCTTAACCTCTGATCTATAAGTGGATTTCATCGGGCTTCCCTTCAAATTGTGTGGAAAATGTTCACGGTCCGTACAACTCGTCTTTCTGGGAGGAGAGTAAATAGCTGTCATCAGCTTCTCAATGGGATCTACTGCCAAAAACACACAGCTCTACTACCAAAAACTTTCTGAAGTTTACAAAAAGGCAAAGAGATCTGACTTTCATTTCATATAGTTTGTTTCTGTAGAGTCAACAATCCTCTTTGTCATATAAGTCCTCTGGGGTAGGGAGAGGACAAAAGGGTGTCACTGCAGACCGCAATTTATTCTAAAGCGACTTCACAGAATTATTTTTATGTCAGACAATCTACCCTAATTGTCGCACACTGATGGTGATGAGCATAGCAAGATACAACAACAGGGAGGTTATGCATGGAGTCTGTCTAGGAAAAGCATCTAGCAAAATTAGTCCCTGTCCAAATAGCAAGGGCAGAAAGCCTCTTTTGCAGAAACAGTTGAGGCTCCATCAGTTCACCCCCAGAGCCTCTCTTAATCCTTTGATATTCAAATCATTCTCTTTTAAAGTGTCTCTCATGCCACCATCGCTGCTGATATTCCCTTCTTCAATTGTTAACTGGTCTAACTCTGCCAGGTCTTTAAGCCCCCAAAATCGCTTACTTGAAATCCCCCATCTTCTGTAAGGCTGACAATTTCACATTTCAGTGGGCCTTGTCTTTGCATTTGACCATTGGATGTTGATACACTGGATACAATGGACATAAGAATTAAGCAAGGAGGGATGTCTAAGAGCAGACATTTTATAATTGGTCAGTTTATCAGTGAATATTCTTAGGTTGCTATATTCTAACCAACTTTGTAACTGCTGTGACTCAGATAATAAATATTTAAATAATTAGGACCCCTCTGTACATCAAAATGTTAGCAGCAGTGATCTCTAAGTGGTGGGATTGTGGGTAATAAATGATAACTGACAATTACTGAGTATTCGCTGTGCATGCCAAGCTCTTTACAAGCTTGACCTCATTTAATATTCACAAAAACCCCATGGGAGAGCTGCTATTATTTTCCCTCTTTTCAGATAAGGAACCTGAGGTTTAAAGAGGTTAAAATATTTACCCAAGGTCACATTAGTAAGTGGCAGAGCTGGGGTTTAACTCAGTTTGTCCAAATTCAGAGCCCAGACTCTTAACCTCCCCACTTACTGGTATTTTCTTCTTTCATACAATGGAAATTTATCACTAGCGTCATAAGGGGGGAAATGGTTATTTCTTAAAACCACTGAGCACAACTATCACCTTGTATAGTTTTTCAAAATCATATATCCCAATCTGTTTGTGGTCCATTTGATTACTATCACCGGAAAGCGTATTTCTTTGGGGCTTTAGTAGAACTGGTGTTTAAATTTTTGTGTGTAAAAATAAACATTTTAGTCAAAGGTTTTTAACTGCTAGCCAATCTCTGAGTAGAAACCTGTGGCATTTGTTGTTCATGAAGGGCTGGAATACCAACTCCTTTCTCTCTAACTCACCAACACATAGAAAAGACCTGACCTAAAGAGGAAGGCCCAGAAATTGCACTTTATCCTGCAGGGGTCAGGAAAGATTTATTTAGAATTTGCATTTTTTTTCATTTGTAAAATATCTGCTCAAATCTTTAACTGTTTGTTCCGTTGAAGTTCAACATTACAGATTTTTATTCATTTTTTTGCTTTGTATTAATATGAATGCTTTCCTTGTAACATTTTTTGGAGTAACATGACCATGGATAGCTCGAACAGTCCAGACCTTAGGAAAACCGCTGATGTCACACTGTTTAAAAATTGTCTTTTAGGAGATCTGAGTAGGGAACAGGGGGCTACAGGACCAGAAAATGGGGCCGAGATGGAGCAAACTTCAGACAGACCTTGGGATGATAAGGAGATGATGGAAAGAACATGGGGAGTAGACCTGGCCTCAGAAAGCAGATTGCGGGGAGGGTAGTCAGTAGGCCCATAGCCCTGTGATGTTTCCCCTCCCCCAACATTGTTGACAGAAGCTTTGTGACAGCATCAGTGGTGCCCAGTGTCAGGGGAGTTCATTCGAACCCTGGTGCCATCAACACTGGAGCAGCTTGACCCATCAGACACTGTGGTAGATTGAGTTAGGTAGCCCAGCAAAATCATGTTCTTAATTTTAATTCTCATTCCTGGGGTGAGGGGCTTTTGAAGATGTTCTCTTTAGTTAAGGTGTGGCCAAACTGAAACAGGGTGGGCTTTAATCTGAATTACTGGAGGCCTTATGAAGAGAACCTGGAAGACACCAAAGCCTGAAAAAGCCAGGAGACAGGATGCAGTGATCCAAGCTCAGGAATCCCAAGGATTGCCAGCAGCCAACACCAGAAGGCTACAGACTCCAGGAGAAAGCAAGCCTTGTCAATGTCTTAATTTTGGACTTCTAGCCTCAAAACCACGTGCCAATAAATTCTTGT
>JAQZBX010009751.1:0-45502 GCA_029593785.1 Cabassous unicinctus
TCTATCCATTGCGCCACACCCGCTTCCTGCCGTGAGGTTGCTGCATCAGCCCACCGCACCGCTCAGGCCGGCGTGCCCTCACAAGGAGGCCTTGGGACGCGAACCCAGGGCCTCCCATATGGTAAACAGGGGCTCTATCCACTGAGCCACACCCGCTTCCCTCTAATGTATTTTTAATCTCATTCATCATGTCTTTCATTCCCATAAGGTCTGTTACTTTCTTTGCAGGGTTTCAAATTGTTCTTTATGCTCTCACAGTGTCTTCTTAATAGCCTTTATTTCATTAGTCACATTTTCTTTAAATTCTTTGAAGTGATTTAGGAGAGTTGTGTGATTATCACTGATTAATTTTATTAAATTTTATTAATTTTATTAAATTTAATTTTATTAAATCTTCAGGATATTTGGTTTGTTTTTTTGGCTGGGCCATTTCTTCCTGTTTCCTAGTGTGGCTTGTAATTTTTTGCTGATGTCTAGGCGTCTGAATAGATATCAGCTTACTCTGATGGTCAATTTCTCTCTCTTGCCTATTGTTTTTTATTTTCCACAGCTCTTCTTTGATATTTGGTTTGACTTATTCTCAGTCTTTAAAATTGCCCAGCTTAAGTTTTCAAAATTGGGCCAGGGACTCACTAGTGGGGTACAGATGTTCTCCCAGGGGTTGGATAGAGAGAGTATGAACAGTTTTTTTTCCATGCAATTTCCAGACCAGCCAGCAAGTGGTGCTAGTCAGCGTACCATTCCATGGAGGTGTTTCAGTCTCAGCTTTCCTGCGTTTCTATGTTGAATCTCTAGATTGGAGATTCAAAGCCGTTTCTGCTGGCCAAATTCACTGAAGAAAAGCATGCCCACCTCCCCTCCCTTTTTCCTTGAAACAGCTGACAGGGAGGAAAATGTCTGCTCCCCTCTCAGTCAGCTGCAATGAGCCAGGTGTTTTACCCCAGCTTAATATCTTGGGAGTGGGATTGGGGAGCCCTTCCTGGCCACCCCAGGACCTTGGTAACTCACGTTTGTCTTTTCAGCTTCTTCATCTCTCTGTCCCTCACCCTCCTGGGAGTTGTACAGCACTGTCCTGGTCTGCTGACCCCGACAGCAGGTCCCTCTGACAGCGTTTGGCTCTTTCTCTGTTGTTTTTGTGAGAACATTTAGCCCTGCCTGTTAGTCCTTTGCCATCTTCCCACAATCCTCCTAGATTTATTTTTAATCAAGTGATATAAAAAGACTTGGTATGATTTTATTCTCAAATGCTTATTAAAAAGTATTATTCAGCAATGTCAGCAAGCCTTTATTAGTTATTATTTCCCCCCTGTGGTTCTTTATTCAAGATAGATTCTTAATAAAGGTTGAGGCTGCTTCTTACCCTGAGAACATGGTCATTTATTTATATTTCTTACAAACCGTGATTTGAATTAGCCCAAGGACCATAAACCTGCAATAAAGTCTCAGCAGTGTATTCTAGAAGCTTGTGTACCATGACCAATAGTTGTTAGGACTTCTCCTCTGCCCAGATACCACACAACAACGTCATCAGATGCTTATTGCCACAGTGAAACTCATTTGCTGTGGTCACAGCCCGAGAATAGCAGTTTTACAGGTGCCCATCTGTGAAGTCAGTGACAGAGTTCTTCCTTAGGGAACACAGGTGGAACACACAAATTAGAGACTGTACTGCAAACTTACATTTATTAGTCAGTTATGAATTTGCTTCTAACGAGGAAGTGCTGGCCTTTGATAATTTTTTTTTTTAAGTTTGCATAGCACTTAGCTCTTCATTGTTCCCTAAGGAATTTTTTTTTAGGAATAATTAGTTTCTTTCTTTTTTTTTTTTTTTTTGAGAGAGAGAGAAGAATCCATTCAGAAGAGGTAAAATAATTTCCTGAGTTATTTAAGTAGTTGGGGGTAGAGTGAGGGATCAGATATCTCTCCCGTCTTCATTGGGAAAAGGAACTCAAAATTAACCTATTCATAATGGAGAGACCTGTGTCTAGTTTTCTGTGACTACTGAGTCCTCTGATTTGGCCTGTAGATACAGCAATTATATTTTCCATCCTCATCAGATAACAGGACATTCAGGACGATCATATGAGAATTTATATTACAAAGACCTACCTATTGCCTTATTTATTCTAAAATTATTTTTTGTCAGCTTTTAAGACATACATATACACAAAGTATTTCTTTTAATTTAATATAACTAGGAAAATAAGAAGTAGGGATAATTCACACGGAGCCAGGAAATGTTAGTAAACAAAAATAGACCACAAGTTCCTGTCATATTTGCAAAAGGAGGGAAGGGTGGGAATGGGAGTGTTCATGTCTGGCACAGTGTTCCAAGGGGGATGCGTGATGAGTGGTACAATGAGGGGCTCCAGGGAGGGCGGGAAAGAGCATTCTGTTGGGCTCCTGGAAAGAGGACAGCATGTAACTCAGCAGTATCCCTACTGTACCCGGGGTTTAGGGGGTTCATGTTATCAGGGTTCAGGGAAGTTTTGGGAATCTGGGTGCACATGATTTTTCATGGCTTAGTAGGGGAGACAAGCAAATGAGGAAGGAAATGGATGGGTGCATATCCTCATGTGGTCCTCTATAAAAATTTCTCTCTGATGAGCCTTTGGTACATCAGGAATGATTCCTACAGAGGGAGTTTTCCTGATGGAAACTGGATTGAATGCAGTGTATTTGGCCACAGTTTTTCCCAGCCTTGGCTACAATGCCTAGGGGATGTCTTAGGGCATCTGTTCTAGGTTTAGGAAAAGACTTCTGCCCACAGCTGCTTTGTTGGCTGGTTCTGTGCTTCTTAGCATACCAGTGGGTGATAAAGCATGTGTAGGAAACACCCTTTTTCCTCATGGAGGTGTGATTGGACCCATCCAGGGAGTCTTCTGCTCACTCCGTGCGGGTATTCTCCTGGCACTTGGGAAGGGAATGCTTGAAATTGGAATGTGGAAAGAGATCTGAACAGCACATCCCACTTCTATGCATTCTCTCCTGGCTTGTGGGTTCCAGGCTCTTCAGGATGCTGTGTTCTGTGATGGGAGCTGCTTCTCAGCCCGTCCTGGTCTGACTTCTAGTTAGAACATTCCTCAGATTACACCAGAATTATGTATCTCTGATGTTCACAAAACACTCAAATTCAGTCAATTTTTAGGCAACCTAAACAGTTTCAAAAAGAAAAAAGTATTACCTTTTTAAGGATTAGTAAGAACTAGACCTAGAAATCACCATTGGTCAGTTCTGTGTCCCGCAGTAAAAATAATTGAATACAACTGAATAGGACAGAAGGTCTGTGAAAGTACAAAGCCGGAAACCTAATGGAGCGGACAGGGGAACAGTTGGTCTATATACGTTTAGTAAAGTTTCATTTCAGGAAACTTCATAAAATAGAGAAAATGCCTTTTGAAAGTACTGTTTTTCATGCAGGTGGATAGTTTGAGAGGAAGGGGGTAGAAATATGGCCCTAGTAAATTGACAGTGGCAGAACTGTCTTCCAGAACAAAAGGCTGTGTTTCCTGAAATAGCATATTGTCCATCAGACATACCCTTCCTACCCTTGGCACTGAACCAGCTGCTTGAGCCAGTCTGTTTGCATTTATTTTAATCCATATCACATGTTTAAAAAAAAAAAACTTGAAGTTGTTTTTCTGTTCAATTCAAGGAATCAAATACAAATTCACTTAAATGAAGTTGCTTTTTTGTGATTTTGGATTGGACTCATTCCTAGCACACTATTAGGTTTCCAAGGAGATGGCATAGTACGTGGCTGTTAAACAGTACAGCTGCCCCATTTGTCAGGAAAATAACACCAGGTTCCAGAGACTCAGTCAGTTCAGAAGAATCAGCAAAAGGAAAGAGAGTCTTAAAGTAAAGCATGCAAAGTTGGGTATTAGAATTTGAGTGGTGTGTGTGTTTAGGCCTATTTATAAGATTAAGTTCAAAGATATGCAAAAGCTATCACAAATATAGGATCTTCAGGAGTTTTAATCACCTCTTTAGAATGGCTCAGTTATTTTTCTGAGGAATAATTAAGAGCCTTAGAAATGAACTGTGACTGATACAATGATAGCAGGTAATAGAATGAAGCTAAAATGACAGAGTAAACAGTACAAATGTTAATACAACAAAAAGTTATAGAATAACTGACATTTAATATGGGACAAGAACAATCTAAATACAAATTATAAAGTAAGTTCTATAGTTTTACTCTATTGTAAATTCAGAAATCTTACCATTTCATATAAGCCTGTCTAATGAAAGATTTACCAACACTGTATTTCAAATAGTTGCTAAATTCTTAGGAAATATCTGAGATTAAGGGAATGTTTTTAAGTAACCCCATATTTGTATTAAACAAAAATGTCTCAGACTCTGGGAAACTTAAAAAGAATAGCAATTGATACTGGTTTATACTACTTGCCACATAATAGATAATACAATATGATCTAAAACCAATTATGTGAGAACAGTTGAATGAAATGTGGAAAGAGAGGGACCATGGTAGCTTTAAAAATATATATTTGAAGAATTAAAATGGCTCATATGGGGCAGATAATAGCATTTTTCTGTATGAACTGAGTGGAGTATAACCAGAACCAATGGGTGTGAGCTCCAGTAAGAGATTTTGACTCAGCATAGTCTCTTTCTAACATTCAGAGCAATTCAAAATATAGATTAGGCAAGTTCATGAGAAGAGTAATTAGAGAACCACAACCAAACACTAGGAAATAAATTTTTAAAGAACTATACCACTTAAAATAACATCAGAAAACATCAGATATATAGGAATAAGTTTAACAAAAGATGTGCAAGACCTTTACATGAAAACCATAAAATAATAACGAGCAGTATTAGAGAAGACTCTCAGAAATGGGAGAACATACCATGTTTATGGAATGGAAAACTCAATATTATAAAGACATCATTTCTCACCAAATTGATCTCTAATTGGTGGCAACCCCAACCCAAATCCTAGCATTTTATTAATAGCTGATTTTCTGAAGTTTATATGGAAATGCAAAAGGATAACGGTAGTCGAGGCAGTCTTGTAGGAGAACAAAGCCAGAGTACCTGGGTCACAGATATCAGTACCCTTATAAAGTTATTCTAATTAAAGTCTGTGGATTGGTACAGACACACCAGTGGAACATAAGAGAGAATATGCAAACATACCACAATTATATTTATGATAAAACTGGCACTGCAGTACAGCGGGAAGTTTTAGAGGAAAGCAGAGATTATCTTCCTGACCTTGGAATAAGCAAAGAGTTCTTCAAGAGACATACAAAGCACTAACCACAAAATAAAAAATTAATAAATGGTATTTTATTACAATTAAGAACTTCTGTTTTATTAAAAGGCCTTTTTAGTAAGAGAGTGAGAAGGAAAACACACAAGGGGAACAGGTGTATCTAATATATATTTCCAACAAAGGACTTCTACCCAGAATATATATATATATATAAAACAATAACAACTTCTACAAATCAGTAAGAAAAAGGCAAGACAACCCAATGGGAAAATGGGCATAAAACATGAGGAAACATTTCAAAAATGAGGAACTCCATGTGGTCAGTAGACATAGGAAAAGGTTCTCAGCTTCATTTGTTATCAGACAAGTGCTGTTAAAACCACTCTATGACCCTATTATGCACCCACCAGTATGGTTAAAATAAAAGAGCTGAACATATCTCATAGGCTGTAGGTGTGTCGTATATATATTGTACCACCATTTTGAGAAACTGGCAGGTTTTGCTGAAGCCAGGTATGGCAGTTTGAGTTTATTTATGAATCCCCAAAAGAATAAGATTATCTTTGTAAACTAATCTATTTCTCTGGGTGTCATACCCTTCGATTAAATTCAGAGGTTTTACATTTACTTGATAAAATCAATTTAGGGCTTTTGATTTGACCACTCCAGTAGGGCGTGACTCAAGTTAAGTCCCCAGCACCTTGGTGGGCTGATATAAATGGGCACTCACTCAAGAAGACACAGGAAGAAAGAGAGAGCTCTGTCATGTTTGATCCTGGGGCCCCAGGAAGAGATGAGCCATTCACCTGATAGTTTGTAGCTGAAGAGAAAGAGCAGCTGAGAAAGCCGAGAAAGAACAAGCTCTACGCCAGAGACTGATATAGAAAGCCTTGAGAGACCAGGTAGAGATCGCCAGCCATCTGCTTCAACATGTGGCAGCTGACTTTGGTGAGAAAGCACCTCTTATGGTACCTTGAGTTGGACTTTCCACAGCCTTGGGACTGTAAGGTTTTACCTCAAATAAATACCCTTTATAAAAGCCAACAGATTTCTGGTACTTTGCATCAGCACTCCTTTGGCTGATTAATACACCGAATGTACCTTAAAGTTTCATTCTTCGGTAGATATTCAACAGAAATGCAGACACATGTTCAAAAAATATATGTACAAGAATATTCCTAGCAATACTCTGGGTAATAGGCAAAAACTTAAAATAACTCAAATGTCTATCAGCTTCAAAGGGATAAATTAATTGTGGGCTATTCATAATAATGGAACACCTTACAGCAAGGATCAGGTAAGCTACAGCTACACACAACCTGGATTAATTTCACAAACATGATGTTGAGAGAAAGAAGCTGGACACACAAGAGTCCATTTAAATATAGTTCAAAAGCAGGGGTAGACAGAAATGGATGTAGCTCAAGCGATTGGGCTCCCGTCTACCATATAGACGTCCAGGGTTCGATTCCCGGGACCTCCTGGTGAAAAGCGAGCTGGTGCACGCGGAGTGCTAGCCCACACAGGAGTGCTGGCCCGCGTGGAGAGCTGGCGCAGTAAGATGACAAAACAAAAAGAGACACAGAGGAGAGACAATAAGAGATGCAGCAAACCAGGGAGCTGAGGTGGTGCAAGAGATTGAGCACTTCTCTCCCATTCCGGAAGGTCCCAGGATCGGTTCCCAGTGCCACCTGAAGAGAAAACAAACAGACACAGAAGAACACACAGAGAGCAGATAGCAAGCGCAAAACAATGGGGGAGAGGAGGGAATAAATAAATAAATCTTTAAAATAAAAAAGCAGAGGTAGACAAATCGATGGTGTGAGAAGTCAGGTGTGACAGTTTGAGACTGTATGTACCTCAGAAAAATCAAGCCCTTAGAGTTAATCCATTCTTGTGGGTGTTAACCTATGGTAGATGGGACCTTTTGATTCAGTTACTTCAGTAAGGTGTGGCCCAGGGTGGGTCTTAATCCTTTTACTGCAGTCCTTTATAAATGTGATGACTATGGACAGAGAGAGAGAAACCCCCAGAAACTGAAAGAGTAAGTCCCAGAAGCCAGAAGCTGAAATCAATGAATACAGAAGTACAGAGAGAAACCCATGAGAGCTGAGAGAGGAAGCCACGGAAACCAAGAAGCTAAAAGCGACGAGACCTGGAGGAGAAGGGAGACATGCCATGTGCATCCCTATTTGACAGAGGAGTCCTGGATCACTGGCAGTCAGGCTTTGGGGAGTGAGCATCGCCTGATGCCTTGATTTCGACATTTTTCACAGCCTCAGAATTTATTAGATTGCAACCTAATAAGTCCTCATTGTAAAAGCCAACCCATTTCTGGTATATTGTTTTTGGCAGCTTTAGCAAACTAACATCAGGGAAACGTTTTCCCTCGATGGGTTGGGTGTGACTGGAACTGGGCATGAGGGGGCTGGGTGTGCCAGCCGCATTCTTGATCAGGTGTTGGTTATATTGATGTGTCCACTTTGAGAAAATTCATTGAGCTGTACGTGTATGATTTGTACGCTTTCTATAAATCTTTTTCTACAACTGAAAAAAAGTTTACTTAAAAAAACCACTAAAAGTCTGAAAGCCTAAACTAGGTAACCATTTGGTGAGGCCATTGTGATAGAAATGGAGTATCACGGTAGCAGGGCTGCTGTGTGAGGGGAGGGTACATGAGGCAGGGGTGCCTTTCTCCTGAGGTACTTTGAGGAAGTAGTTTCCACAAAAGATTTCTGTTCTAAGAGCTCATAAGGGGATACCCACTGATATACTCCTAAGTCAAGAGCCCAAGGACATAAATTATTTGCTAGAGAATGGCTATTTTAAGAGAGCAGTAATACAGCTAGGTTTGGCTTCCGTAGATCTAGCAGATAAACTGAATATTCTGTAGTTTTAATTTTGAGCTGCAGAAATGAAGACTGACCAAATCGTTTACCTTATTGCTAGTTTATTTTCATTGAAATAATTTCATATTCCCTTCTTTCAAAAAAAATTTCAAGTTGTCTATTAAAAAGTTAATACAATTAGTAAATAGACATTGAAAGAACAAATCTGATGAAAGGAGAGAACAAGTATAGTGACTGTGATGGTAAGCAGAGTTGTTGGACTTGAGTACATGATTTGGCGGTGAGCTTTCTGACTTCCAAAGCAGAAAAGGAAACCAGTACAATTTCCTAGGGTAAGATGTTTTTTTTTTTTCCTTGATACTAAAACTGGGGCAAAGTTCTTATCTGAAGCATTAGGACATCATGATGTTGACTGCAATACTGACTGGTGTCGCAAACATGTCAGCTGGATTTACAGGTGGTTTCTTATGGTCACTTTTTGGAAAGCCAGAGGAGGAATTATTCAGTGAATACCATGCTGAAGGAATCAACGCTGTACCTGTCTCATTATTTGGGAACAAGTGTGGCAATTGAGGCTTTATTGCCCCTTCTCAGGGAGTGATTTTGCATTTGTTTCAACTGCCCAGGTACCCGGGAAGAAGCTACCGGCCAGCAGGCACAGCGTCGGTCGGCCGTCTTTCTGTCCTTTAAGTCCCCAATTCCTTGCCTGCCCTTGCGCTGGGAGCAGCAGAGCAAACTTCTCCCAACGGTAGCTGGAATCCCTGCCAGCAAAGTTTCCAAATGGAGTACAGACGAGGTATATTTTATTTTCTTTTTCAGAGACCTGATATAAGAGTACAAAGTTAAGGGATGGACACTGTGAATGTGTTTGGGTTTTAGTCTTTTGTTCTGAAAGAGAAGAAATTATTCTGCATGTGGATTTCCTTTTTAACTGGGACTTTTGATGTCACTTTTGACAGGTGTCAGAATTCATACAGAGTTTACCTGGGTGTGAAGAACATGGAAAGGTATTTAAAGATGAAGTAAGTGTTCTGTTAAATTGCAGTATGTTCTTAATGGGATCAGAGCACTGAAATGCAGTGAATAGTGAAATGTGGTGAATTCGCAGAGGCGGGAGGAGATGAGTGATGGTGAAATTGACAAATTGATATTTAGTTGTCCAACAAGCAGCATGAATCAGTTGTATAAAAATGTCTTTGAGTGAGATGTGATGCTAAGGTCCTGTTTGTAAGTACCATTTTATGATGTTCCACAGCAGTAGCACTGAACTAATTATATATGAATTTATATAGTTTATAGTACAGAAAGAAACCAATGAAATAAACAAGGAGCATTTTGTTTATTTTTAATAAAGTGAAATCTTTTCCATGAGTTTTTCACCCATCATTTTAACAACACGAAAATCAGCTCCATTTGGTGTTTGTAATAAATAATATTACCATGACTGCTGAAACAATCCCTTAGATCTTTCATTTTTTCAGTGTTTATAATAACCGATGTTTTTTAATCTCCTTTTGGAAGATTATATTATTAGTTCTTTTCAGCTCCTTGTCCAATATTTCTAAATAAGGGATGGTTAATAGTGATATCACCTCTGTTGAGTATTAGACTAAAAAGAAATGTGATTTCTACCTCACTAGACGTAGTGGTGTGAGACACTCCCCACTAGAGACCTTCAGAATAAGGCACTGCCTGCCACCTCCATCAAGCAGAGCAGTCAGTTACGGCCAAGCGCAGACTTGGCCATGTGGAATGCTGCCAGAAGGCAGAAGTAGACTAATGTCAGAAGGCTTTTTCCAACATCTGCTGTCCACAGTGATGCACATATGCACCTTGTTTGCCCCCATGGTTTATTCGACTGTTAAGAATAGCAGACTTTCAGTTATGAGCCCTGCACGACCTTAGGGACAGCTAAGAGTCCAGCCGCTGGTAGTCAGCTTCCTTACCCTATTAGACATCATTCATGCTTTATACATCTGCCTGTAAAAATGCACATGACTCTGATCATAAGCATCCTCTTTCTGATTTAAGTTCTTATTTGAGAAATGTTTACCTCCTTTCTAATTGATCTTTAATTGGCATTTATTCAGATTTTCTCTCATTTCCCAATTTCTAAAAACTAAGTGACTTTTGTGTACCACTCTCGGTTAATTTCCAATTCCTGAGCAGACTCTTAGATATACAAAGGGTTGTTGTTGCTCTTTTCTTTGAAATACATGTAGTCATTACCTTTGTAAAATAATAAAACCATTTTGAGAATAAATTTACATTACACCTGTTTTAATTTCCTTGGCTACAAAAGCAAATGCCATGCAATGGTTCAGCTTAAACAATGGAAATTCATTTGCTCATGGTTTTGAGGCTAAGAGAGATTCCAAATCAAGGCATCATCTATGAGATACTTTCTTCCCAAAGACTGGCGCTCTGGGGCTGGCTGCAGATCCTTGGTCCTTAGCTTTTCTGGCACATGGCAGTGCACTTGGCGGCCTCTCCTGGCCTCTCGCTTCTCTCCCAGGTTCCCTTGGTTGCAGCCTCTGGCTGCTCCTTCTGCTGCTTTCTCTTTCTCTATGTCTGAATTTCATTCTCTTATTTAGGACTCCAGGAATAAGTTAAGACCCATCCTGATTGAGGTGGGCCAGGCCTTAACTGAAGTAATCTTATCAAAAAGTCCTACTGACAGTGGGTTCACACCCACAAGAATAGATTTAATGGATTAATAACATGTTTTTCTGTGGAATATACAGCTCCAAACCACCGTATCTATTTTACACATTATATTTTTGGTTCTGTTAATATCTAGACTATCCATACAGGTTCACTCTATTATTTAGTTTAAGTAAATAAGATTCAAGTTCAAATTCAAATTTTTATTTGAATAGTTTTTTTCTTCATGGCATATTATTTTTGGGGCTGCTTCTCAAACACCAAGTATCCTCAAAGCCAGATCCTTCCTTTGAGGAGTGGGATAATGAGCTTTCCCTGCCGATATGTGTCATTCATATACTCATTTATTCCTTTATTCATTCATCCTGCGCACATTTGTTATATTCCTACCATGTGTTACGCTGCATCGTGCTCTAGCGAGAAGGATGCTTCAAAGATAGGAAGATGTAATCCTTGCTCTGAAGTGTCTCGCAGCCTCAGCAGGCATTGGCTTTGAGTCCTAGGGTTGAACCATAATGCAAATCTTTTGTAAGTCATTTCTAAAAGGCAAGCTTTGAGTATCAGGCGGGCCTACTATTGGAAACCATCCTTGACTGCTCTCTCTCTCACACATTCAGCTCAAATCTGTCCAAATCCTGTATATTTGGAAAACATATGGGGATTTTGACAACTTCTCTCTACCTCCTCCGCTGCCACCCTGATCCAAGCCATCATCATGCCACCTGGATCAATGCAATAACCTCCTAACTGGTTGTCCTGCTTCTGTTTTTGCTCCCCCACAATCTATTCCCAACAGAGCGAAGGCAATCCTGCTAAAACATAAGTCAAATCATGTCACTCCTCTGCTCAGATCCTTCTGGTAGCTTCTTAGTCCCTTCCAGGTGCCTGCAGCCTGACCTCCCATTACCTCCCTCACCTCCTGACCTTTCTCTGCTCTGCCCCTTGCCCACGTTGTTCCAGCCAAGCTGTCCAACTTGGCGTTGCTCAGTTTTGCAGCCCTCTGGCTCTTCCCTCTGCCTGGAATGTTCTTCCTGCAGATGTTCTTGCTCATTCCCTCTGCTCAGATGCTGCCTCCTCAAGGGATCTACCTGCCCGTCCTACATAAAGTGCCGTCCTGCCACCCCACCCACCTCCCCAGCCAGCTCTATTTTTTCACAGCACTAATTACCTTCTAACTTACTAATTAATTCACTTACTTATTATGTTTATTGCTTACAGTCTGTCTCCCACCACTAGAATGTAAACTCCACCAAGAATTGGTGGTTTTTGGTTGTGTTTTTTACCTGTTTTACTCTCTGCTGTGTGCCCAGGCCCTAGAAGAGTGTCTGGAACAAAAAACAATTCATAGGTTTTTGTTGAGTATATATACGCATACCTTCATACCCTTAGAAAGGCTTATTCAGACAAGGAGAACGTCACTGTGATTTACAGAATCAAAACACTGGAAAGGAACAAAGAGGGCACAGTGGAAAGAATGGCCTGGAAGGCTAGAGCCCCTGCTTCCAAAGTTCTGCTTCCTAGTTTGGGGCCATTAGCAAGGCAATCTCTGGAGCTTTCCGTTTCTCTAGGAGTTAAACTCATTTCTGTGCATTACAAAAGCAGACGAAAAATAAACTCCAATACATGGCAGTGATAATACTTCTTATGAAATTATCTTATAAGATGACTCTAGTTCTTACTCTTTAAGTACACAGAACTTAAATTTACAGGGTTTTGTTGTTTTTGTTTTTGGAAAGAGAAAAGAAAATCTACTCAGTTACACTATCCTTTATCTAGAGAACTGTGTGTAGAATTTAGAAGTGCCTTCTTTGTTTAACGTTCTTAGTTAAGCTTAACCATGTGGCTTGTTCTCGTGCCACAAATGGGAACAGCCTGAATGTAGACTGTTGGGCACTAGCCTCAAGTTTTCTTTCTAGTGACACCTTATAAATAATAATCTACCAAAACCTGTCCGTCTCCTCCCACTCCTGACGTTTCAAACCGCAGCCTCTCAGCACTCTGGAAGCTTCCTTTCTTCCATCATCTGTCACGTTCCGCTCTTAAGTCGTCTCCGAGGTTGACTGAGTTGCCGTGGCAAGGCTTCAGTGGGGTCAGGTTTTAATAGCCCAACAGTCTTTGCCGCGAGCTCCTTAGGCTGGCTTGTCAGTTGACGCTTTCATGAAGGACCTAGGAGACTTGTATCAGACTGTCCCTTCTACTAAGCTCTGCCTTGGTTAAGTGGAGTGTTAAAAGATCTGCTTTTCTGACTGGCCTTGGGCTGTAACAGCACAAGCAAATGAGAGCAGAGCAAACGTTTCCAAAATGGAGTGGAGCATTTCTAATACCTGCCACCTAACTTACATTATGCTCAGGGATTAATACTCAAATGACTCCTTTTAGGTTGATGACAGCAGAATGTTTCCTTGCTGAAAATTAGCAAATTTATTTCACAGAATTGTTTTATTAGATGACTCTAGCTCTTACTCTTACACAGAATTTAGATTTATAAGGTACTGTTTTTAAGGAGAAAGGATAATCTACTTAATTACATTAGCCTTTTTTGTGTGTGTGAACTGTGTGCGGAATTTAGAGCACATTGCTGTCAGGGTTTCTAATGTACTCTGAGGCAGGAAGCAGGAGTGTGTTTTTCTTTTTGTGCAAAGTGAGAAACCTGAAAGAGAAGTGAATTAAAAATTTTAAGGTGGTACAACTCCCCAAGAGCTGAAAGTCATACCAAAAAAGATAAGTTGCTTTCTAAACCAAACTTTATGAGTCTGGGGCATTTAACACCAGTCTCACACTCTCTCAGTTCCCCTGAGGATTGCCATTAACAACTGTTTTTCTTTCTGCCTGTGAAGATAGATTGTTGCCACTCTAAAAGGAATGTTATTACTAACTTTTTTTTCTTTATGGTAGAAGCCTAATTAAAAAAGAATTGTTGGCATGTAGCTATGTTTACCTGTTTTGTTTCTGTCCACAAAGATCTGTGTACCTGCTGTCTTTTCTAATTTAAAAAACTATCATGATATGATCCAGATTTGGGGGCCCCTCGATTTTTCCATATTCTTCTTGACTTAGAGCCCAAGTCAGAGTAACCACAGGAAGTTATGGGCACCTTGCATTTTCCTGTGGGCTGATTTTTCAGACCAGTGAGTTTTACATTGCTCCCAGTCCACTTTTGGGTGTGTGCAATTGTACTGTTACAGATTAGGGAAGTCCACTTCTCAGGAAAAGTCGTTGCACCCCTGAACTTTTACGTGTGCTGTGTGGGGTTGCTGTGTAGGAGACAGCTGGTCATTTAACCTTGAACATTTCCCACAACACTAAATTGGATTAATAAACATTATTTCATTTTTCTCCATGTTTTAGCAAATCGATGGAGAAGCATTTCTGCTTATGACTCAGACGGACATTGTTAAAATTATGAGCATTAAGCTGGGCCCTGCTCTCAAAATTTTCAATTCCATCCTGATGTTCAAAGCTGCAGAGAAGAACTCTCACAATGAACTTTGAAGATGGTGAATTCTGTGTACCATCAGCTTTCTGCTTTACAGATCATGTTTTATTCAAAGCACAAGGACAATTATAACTCTTAAGTGAGACGTCTTCAAAACTCAAAGAGTAACGCTATCGGATTATTTATATTCCTCAAGAGACAATATATATGAATTCTTATGAAATTGCTTGAGCTTTTAACCAGGCACTGTCTAACAACAGTCATCTTTTGGTTCTGTTCACTGAGCTAAATTTATCTTTGTAAATCTTTTTGAGGCTGGGGGTGGGGGGCGGGGGGAACCCTCATTAATTATTTATGGATAAAGGGGTCAGAATAAGAACTTTTGGCATTTTGTAAACATTGTTGAATTCTCTTTCATGTACACTGTTTCTTTTTCAGTACTCGCAGGAAACTTTTTATATAATCAAAGTTCAACTTAAACCAAATTAGTCAAAACCTGGCTAAATTTAGCCAGTTGGGACTGTTACCTGTATTGTTTATTTTGTGCCATATTTTGAATTGCAACATTATGCTAAGTATAACTTTGCAAGTCATGATATTGCCTAACTGCTTGTGATAACTTGTTGGGGCTGAATAGTTGTAAAAATTACTTTTCTTTAAATCAGTGTTTTTACTTTTGCACGAATTGTCAAGCAAATTACTTTTTCACCAGCATCTTTACTACAGTTACCAAAAACGTGTATATAAAAGAATGAAATTGAAAAAATAAAATATATAAACATAAATAAATAAGGTAATGTATTTGAATGGCATCCATCTCATACATTGTGGTGCCCTGTATGTTTACGAGAGTCAGATGGTATCAAAGGATATACAGTTACATTTGGGGGCAAGATTTGAAGGATCTTGAACTATTTATGAGATTATCTTGAGCTTTTCTCTAATTGTCTTTGAAGTAACTGTGGTGCTTTACAGAGATGAAGGACTCGGTCTGTTGATGGAATTGCTCATCTATAAAGAGCTCTGTCTCAGATCTTACAGTGTCCTCCAGACCCAAAGGGCTTCTTCAGGGTTGGCTGAAGAGAGAGTGTATAGATACTCCTGAAAAGGCAAAGTGCAACACCAGTAGACACAAAGATTCTAAATGCTAACCGATCAGGGAGGCGATTTCCCAAAGCAATTATTCAAGTACCTCCGTTGTGGAAGGGTTCCTTTTTCTGTAGAACACTTTGCCTCTTTATATAAGCGAACAGATGCACTTTAAATGAAAATCCTTGATTCCTTTGAAACTGCTAGCTGGTAGTGTTTATTTTGCAAGAATGCATTTCTTAGGAAAAAAGGAAAATTATTTTATCAGCCTTTTGATGTAGTTTCTAATTCCAGGATTGGAAATTTATTCAAGGACTATCTTAAAAATAGTAAGTTTGTACCATGCTCTCTGAATTCTGGGGAAAGTTCCACCTCTTTCCTTAGTTGCTCTTACTTTTTCTGATATTCCCACGGTCTGGATTCCCATTGAAAGTCCATTAGCGTCCTTTGCATTTGCCATAAATCAAGGTAAAACAGGGTGAGTGACATCGGCAGTGTCCCATTCATTTCTTTGCATGAATCTGCTTTAAAAAGTTTTGTTTTTTTCCCCTTTTTGTTTGTTCAGACTTTGTACATTCAAGTTGCACTTGTTATGTCTGATATGAATGAAATAAAGTCTTAATTGAAGATGCTTTTTTACATCTGTATGATTTTTAAGAAAGCTTGTTGTTTTAGTTTGCTACACTGCCAAAAGCAGGTACCATAAAATGTGTTGGCTTTAACTATGGGAATTTATTGGCTTACAAGCTTACAGTTCTGGGCCGTGAAAAGTGTCCAAATCAAGGCATCATCAAGACGATACCTTCTTCCTGAAGACCAGCTGCTGGTGATCCTGGACTCCTCTGTCATACGGCAAGGCACATGGCAGCATCTGCTGGTCTCTCCCTTCTCTTCTAGGTTTCATTGCTTCCAGCTTCTTGCTTACATGGCTTTCTCTCTTTGTCTGAATTTCATTCTCTTATAAAGAACTCCAGTAAGAGAATTAAGACCCACCCTGAATGACGTGGTTCACATCTTAAGATTCTCCTCACCAAAAGATCCTACTTATAGTGCATCTACAACCACAGGAATGGATTAACTTAAAGAACATACTTTTCTTGGGTACATACACTTACAAACCATCACACTTGTCAATAAGAGAGATGGAATCAGAGAGCCTATGGGTATAATATGGCTTTGTCATGAATCTGTAGGATTCAGAATTGTTTTTTAAACTATGTCCCAGGAGATAAGAAGAGTGAACAAAAAATCCCAAAAGTGTATCATTAAGTCAAGGTGGATTCTTCCCCATTGAGGATATTGCCTTACTAGCTTAAAGCATATACTAAAATGAAAGACACTTATAAATTTTCTTCAAAACATCTGTATTAGTCAGGGTTCTCTCGGGAAACAGAATCAACAGGAGATATCTGTCAATAATATGAGATTTTATAAGAGTCTCTCACACGACCATGGGGATGCACAAATCCAGGTTCCGCAGGCAGGCTGCAAGCCAGGGACTCCAATGAAAGTCCGATGAAAGGTCCTTGATGAGTTCCCGGGAGAAGTTGGCTGTCCAAAGATGAGCTGGGAAATTCTCTATGAATGTTGAAATAACTTCCCCTTTTAAGGCATTCAGCTGATTGGATAAAAGCGTCACCCATTGCTGATGCAATCTCCCTGATTGATGCAGATGTAATCAGCCATCCATGCAGTAAACTCACTGATGATCAAGGTCCATAAATGCTCTTGTATTACAATTAGCCCAGTGCTTGCTGGACCTAACACCTGGACACAACTACCTGGCCGAGTTGACACATTACCCTAACCATCACAACATCCATTCATTCTAAGCAGCAAGTTGTAATATGTTAGAGACAAGGCATGGAGATCCTTAGAGTGCCAGAGGATTTAGTGTTCCTCAAGAAGGGGAAAACCTTTTCACTCCTCTGTCCCTGGAATATAGACTAAGTGTTTGTTGTTTTGTTTTAGGAGGTACAGGGATTGAACCCAGGACCTTGTACATGGGAAGCAGGTGCTCAACCACTGAGCTACATCCACTCCCCTAGACTAAGTTTTAACAGAGGAAAGGGGGAGCCATGTTGGAGAGAAGGCTCTAAAAGAAGAGAAGCAGACTTGGGGTAAGAGAAAAGGGAGGAGGGAGCGTGGAAGCGGACAGGGCTCGTCCCATCTTAAAGTGCTCAAAAAAAGAAAAAAATTAGAAGCATGGTGCAATCCAAATGCAACCAGTCTGCAGGTTGAAATATGTCCCCAGGCTGCCAGTTTACAACTTCTAGATTCAAGGGACTCAGCCTTTCAAGAAAACAGTCAAGCATTATTGAATATTTACCAAAGACCGTGACGCCTCCATGAGTCCCTGCAGCTCTACCCCCATCATTTTGTGCCAGTCCAAAGGAACAAAGAGGGGCTTTTATTCAAGTTCAGCCATAGGGACAACATCTTTAAGAACTTGGTAAATTCAATTGAGAGAAGACTAAGATCGTGGAGTTGAAAGAAGGGAGAGTGGTAATTTAGGAAAATAAAGGAAAGTTTGTAAGGAACTGGGCATTCATCCCAGAGAAATGGAGACTCTGGGATAAAGATTAGTTTATGCAAAAATGGCACGTGCCAAGTTGTATTCTGCCTGTCCATTCTGGTGTAAAGTAGTTAATGAATAACCCTTGTAGAGATGGGCAGCTGACCTTTCATATCCTTCTGTCTCACTGACAAACATATTAATGAGTCAGCCATCCTTTGAGAGCAATGATATTGTCTACACAGCCATAGTTCTCAATGACAGAGTAACTTTTGTGCTATTTTTCTAGATGCATGCTCTAGAAATCTTTCTTAAGTAACTTACATGAACACCTTTCTTCCTAAACTTTTTTTTTTTTAATTTAAGTTGAAGTAACCCAAGAAATGCTCATCACATTAGGATACAGGTATTAACACACTTAAATCTCTTTTCGGTTTCCAACCCAACCTGTTCTAGCTTTCAAAACTGATAGCAGTTGATAGCTGATGACATTTGGGGGCACCTTGAACATGTAGTTTTTTCCATGTAGAAATCCTTGGAGAAGAATGAGAGTGCACTAAGTCATGTTAGACCCAAAAGATACCTATGCAGCCACTGTCAGGAGGAAAACAGGTAGAATTACACCATGGGGCTCTGGGCAGTAGCCAGTTATGCATGCAGGACGACGCCCCAGAACTAGAACCCTGAGAGGCTGCAGTGAGGTCTAGGAATGGGCCTGACAGGAAAATAGAAGCTGGTGCCCAAGCGGCCATAGGAGTGAAGAGCCAGGAGAGTGTTACAGACAAAACAAGCCCACCAACAACCAACCAAAGGTGGGAACAGCGCAAGTGGCCATCAGGTGAATGGATAAAATGTGGTATATATGTGCAGTGGAATATTATTCAGCCATAAAAAAGGAATGAAATCCTTATACTACAACATGGATGAAACTTGAAAACATTATGTTGAGTGAAATAAGCCAGACACAAAAAGAAATACATCACGATTTCACTTCTGTGAAATACCTAGAATATGCTAATTCATTGAAAGTAGATCAGAGATTATGAGGTGGGGGGGAGATGGAGGGCCTACGAGGAGGTATTGCTTAATAGGTAGAGTTTATGTTTGCTGAAGAGATTCTGGAAATGGATTGTGGTGATGGTTGCACAGCATTATAAATGTAATCAATGCCACAGAATTGTACATATAAAAATGGTTACAATGGCAAATTTTGTTACATATGTTGCCACAATAAACTTTTAACAGAAAAGCCCATCAGTCAAACCCAAGCGGCAAGCAGGGCAGGAACCCCAGAGGTCTTCATGAGGGGAAACCAGAAACTGGGTGAGGAGCCGAGAACAGGTGAGTGTCTGAATTTCAGGGGCGGGAAACCACTGAAGAGGAAAGTCCCACCAATGATCAGCACCCAGGCCAGCAGAATCAGCCAGCAGCACAGAGTCCTCCAGAACCAAGCAGCCCTTGTTCTCAACAAGAAAGACTGAACAAACCAAAATGCCTGGGCCAGGCAAGACATGGGGAGGAGTGGTGAACTGGAGAGTGTGCCCCTTCTTACCATGTTCAAACTCAAAATGTTTCCAGGCAATGTTCATGCAAAGGGGCAACCCAAACAGGCCAAAACTTTGCAATTCCTGTGATTAAATCTTTCAAGGGTGGGTGTATTAGTCAGCCAAAGGGGTGCTTATGCAAAGTACCAGAAATCTGTTGGCTTTTATAAAGGGCATTTATATGGGATAGAAGCTTACAGTCACAAGGCCATAAAGAGTAAGTTACTTCCCTCACCAAAGTCTGTGGCCACGTGTTAGAGCAAGATGGCTGCTGGTCTCTGCAAGGGTTCAGCCTCCCTCTTCCTCTTAAGGCTCCATGGTCTTAAGGCTTCCTCTGATCTTGGCTGTAGGCTGGCATAAGGCTCATCTCTCTCCGCAGGGCTTGTTTCTCTCTGGGCTCAGCTGCTCTGTTCTCTTCACAAGGTCAGTGTAAACTATCAGGCAAATGGCTCAACTCTCCCCAGGGCTCCAGTGTCAAAACCAGTTCCCTCTGCCATGTCTTTCTCTGTGTATCTACTTCTCCTGTGTATCTACTTCTGTGTAAGACTGTTTTATCAGCTTCCCAAGGCGGTGGGGACTCAACCCTGCACGCCCTAATGATGTGGTTGAATCAAAGCCCTAATCTTGATTCAATAAAGTAAAAGTGAAACCTCTGAATTTAATACAATCAAAGGGGTATCTCACCCAGAGGAACAGAGCATTTTACAAACATAATCAATTATCTTTTTTGGAATTCATAAATAATATCAAACTGCCACAGTGGGCATGTTGAGTAGATGGAAGTAAATACTACTGCAAAAAATCTGAGTAAATCTGAATTGTACATCTTTTCTAAACTAATGCCTCCTTGAAAGTAAAACTTTGACCATGGCACTTCTTAGAACTCAAAGCAAAATAAACAACTGGTTCTTTATAAAGGGGTATTTTATTACCAAATTTCACAAGGAATTTAAGACTCTAAATAGAAAGATAAAAGGCATTGAAATTCATTAGTATCTTTGAGACAAGATGGTAGTCTAATACCTATCTCTGCCACTACCCTAAATCAAAGCAGTTTTTACAATGTTTCTGCTGCCCCTTAGTTCTGATAGAATATTTTGCATGCAACTAAATGGCTGGGTGTTGAAATCCTACTTCTTTTCCTTCTCTCTCATAGAGGGAGAACAGGGATTATGCATATCAAAAATCAGTGTCTCTAGGAAACTGAGGGTTTGGGACAGTCTTCTTGGACATTTGATCCCAAATACATGAAAGGCAGCAAGGAGAGCGGCCAAGGCTGTAACACAGTCACCCACCTTGGTGAGCCTTTCTTTTTCTAAATACAAAGAAAATTCACAGACACTGATGTTGAAAGGGCTTTTAACTTCTAACACGGGCGTTGACACCTGCACCTGAAATAAAAGATAATGGAGTCACTGCCCAGTAATGTTTACAATAGCTACATAATAACACGCACCTGAACTCAACTCTGATGTTACAATACATGAGCTCGCTGCAATTCAGCTTACTTATAATCATGGCAAAACACACTTCAAAAGAGACCACCATCCTGCTTTTATATAAATTATTCTATGAAAATGTGAAAGGACAAGTCAGTGTTCATCCACATATGGCATACCTTTTCATTCACAACCACAAAAAGGCTGGGGTCATCCCCAAAAACATCCGGGAGGAGCAGACATGTGGCCGTCATCTTCATGTCTGTCAAAGCAAACACATTTACAGTCCAAATAATAATAAGCTTTTACCAATTGTTGTAAACAAAGTCAGTATTTAGACGACCAGATTTTTCCCCCCACTATCGCTAGCTTATTCAGAGGAAAAACAAAACAAAACAACTAATCCTCTTAGATCAGTGTTTCCCAAGCATTTTTTTAACCAACATCCCCTTCGAATAAACATTAAAAGCCCATGATCTGCCCCCCAGATCACTGATGGGAGAAGAAGAGTTCTATGCATTCTGTCCTATCAGCCAGATGATTTAGCACTTCACCTTGTGATTTGCATTATGAAATTAACAGGTTACTTGTTCTAAAATATAATTTTGCTAATATTGAGTGTACTTTTTCCATGTACACCTTCACCCCCTCCCCCAAGTGAGAAACTCTTTTTTCTTACCCACCAGTTGTTCCACTGAATTTTCCTGAATTCTGACTCACAGACCTTCCCACTCTCCTGAATCATACATGGGGCTGAGAGCAGTCACCCCCTCCCCTGGTTTACTAACGTTTCAACACATCTTCATCCATATACTGTCTCATTTTTTCTTGCAAAGCAATATTGATTGGATTATCCACCACTGAAAAAGAAGTCAGTATATTTTCTGAATAGGATTCCAAAATGTGCCTTGTTTTCTTATAAATATCTATTCTTGTAAGAAGTTGGAATTCTCTGAACATCTGATAAAAGACAAAAAAAAAGTCATCAGATCACAAGAAAACAAGCTAATATATAGAACATAAGGAAGTAAATATTTAGATTAAGCCTTGGATGTTAGTTTAAAATATATACTAGATATTTTTATTAGCTTTAGTGGAGAAGGAAAGACTTAAACTGGGGGAGAAAAGAATGAAAGCCTGAAGTGAGTGGGAAAAGACTAATAATGGACATGGAGGAATTTGAAGCCCATGAAATTAAAACTTTGGACGTAGATAACTAAATGAGGATTGCAAAGAATAAATGCATATCTTAGCTATTGGGGTTACCCAACTAAGATGCTGGGAACTTATATTTGTTTACGTAAACTACATCATTATGTTCTGGTAGTCTCCAACAAGAGGCAAAAGATGGAAACTGTTAGATTTTAGGAAGCAAACTGAGAAATGCCTAACCCCAGTATCCAAAAGGGAGAGAGAAGAACATTTACAACTCGGTGAGAAACAATACAGGAGATTTCACTGCAACGTCAAAGCCAAACCAGTATACCTTAGTGGAAATCTTTTACTCAAAACTGCCTCCCCCATCACCATTGTCCATCTCGCCACTTTTTTCTGATAGGGTGACATTTTAAGACCATTTAGTTGCCCACAGTAGTATGAATTCATTCAATCCCTGCTTTCCTCTACAACTATCTGTAAAGAGCTGTTACATGCTACCCATTAAGGCTCCTCATTACTTGAGTATGTTGGTAGATCATAAATTGCCCAAAAAATAGGTCCAAAAGTTAATTTGCCAGAAAGCTGGAATGCATGTTCTCATAAAAGTGGAGTGGCCCTGTGATCAGGCAGCCCTCAGTAAACCACTAATCCAGACTGATATCTTCAGAAAAGGGTTTTCTTGGCAGGGAAGCTTGGAGAATGTGAATATCCCTTCATTTTCCTGGGTGCATAGCCTGGGAATTTTTTTTTTAACATTTATTTTGAAATAATTTCAATCTTACATTAAAATTGCAGAAATAGTATACAGAGCTTTCAAATGTCCACCAAGAAGCCTCTTCCAATGCCACCATTTCTATATGAAGATAAGCAACAGACATGATGCCCATTACCTCCTCATCCTTCATTGTGTATTTCCTGGACAGAAGGATTCTCGCCCGTATAACCAAAGCACAGCCTTCAAAACCAGGGAAACCTAATTCACAGACTCCGTTCAGATTTGCCAGTTCTTCCAATATTGTCCTTTATAGATCCAAGATCTAATCCAGGATCCCTCATGAGATTCATATTTCACCTCTCTTTAGTCTCCTCCACACTCCTTATATTCTCCTTGAGGAATGTTTGAATAGTAAACACCAATTACTTAGTAGAACAGCCCTCAAGCTGTGTTTGCCTAATGCTTCCTCCTGATTGATGCATTTTTGGAAGACTATTGCATAATTAGTGCTAGCACCTCTTACTGCATAGAGGACACAGGGTTGGAGTTTGCCCCATTATTAGAGATTTAACTTTTATCACTTGGTTAAGATGGAGTGCCAGGTTTTACCACTGTCAACTAATACATATATTGTACTTATAAGTATTTTATGGGGAGATACTTTGAGCCTAGGTAAATATCTTGTTCCTTATCCAACTCTTCTTCCCAGATTTATCATCCATGGATGATTCCTGCCTGAATCCAGGATTACTACTGTAGCTGCCAAATGGTGATTTTTAAATTCCATCATTCTTTCTAAATTTATTAGTTGGCATTCTACTGTAATGTAGAACTTTCTCTTCTCCCACATGCATTTACTTATTCATTTACTTATATCACTGTGGGCTAACAGATTCCTGTGTTAATCAATGGGTGATCCTTTCAATTATTTATATCAAAGCTCAAAATGTCCAGATTTGGCCTTTGGAAGCCACTTCACGCTGACTCCTTTGTTGTCTTGACATGATCCATCAGCCTTTGAGAACTTCTTTACCTTCTGGTGCTACACAAGATTTCAGGCTCATCTTAAATTTTCTCCACTCCAGCCTTGAGGTCAGCCATTTCTCTAAGAGGCTGGTTGCTGTTAGAGAACAATGGCGTCTGGAAAGTAAAGTTTCAGCCCTAGGGTGTTATTGCTCTAGGCTTTCTCACAAAGCTACAGAAACATATATTCGTATATACATAAACAAACAGAGACATACATTTCCATCTGCCTGTATATCTCTAAATAAAAGCCACGAGTCCACATCGACACCTTCAATTCCAATCCAACACCACACCATATTCTAACTCCAGACAACAGTGAGAAATGTACTTCCTACGATCCTCAATGTAGCTACTTATTTGCTCAAACCTCCCCCAGGGCCATTAGCCAAATTTCCAGCAGTAAAATGTCAATCAGAGACAAGCCCCCTCACCACAACCTCAGCCTAGAGTGGCAGCATGATGCTGGGCCTCCGGCACACTGCTCCCCCACACTTGAGGCATGCCAGTGTCCACCCTCTATCCCCTCCCCCTCCACTGGGGGCACTGGCCATAAGCTTGGCCCCAGTAAAGGGGGAGGAGGAAGGATGGAAAGAGTGAAGGTCAATGAGAAGATGCAGCCCTAGGCATATTGCCCCTTGCCCCCTTGTTCTTTGTTTTATAATCTCCACAATACAATGTTACTATTTTTGCTTTCAACAGTTAGTGGTCCTTTAAATAAATTAAGATATGAAAATAAGAGCTAATCTTTTATATTTACCCACACATTTATCACTTCTGGTCTTCTTCATTTCTTCCTATAAATGTGTGCTTACTTATATCAGCTACCCTTGAGCCTGAAGAACTTCTTTTAGCATTTTTTGTAGGGGAAGTCTGCTGGCAGCAAAGTCTGCCAGCTTTTGTTATGCAAAATTTCTTTATTTCACCCTCATTTTTAAGGGATAATATCACTGGATATAAAACAACCTGATCAGCACTTTTTTTCCTGGCTCTTTAAAGATGTGGTGTCCCTGCCTTCTGGCCTCTACTGTTTGTGATGAGAAGTCACACTGTCATTCCTCTTTTTCCTCTCGCTGCTTTCTAGATACTCTCATTAGGTATGGTTAGAGCTTAGGTGTGGTTTTCTTTGTATTTATTCTACAAGGAGTTTGCTGAGCTTCTGTGATACACAGTTTGGTAGTTTACACAAAATTTCAGAAAATTTCAGCCAAATATATCTTCACAAATTTTTTATACCCCATTCTCTCTCTCTCCTCTCCCCTCCTTCTGGAACTCCAATTACACATATATTAGGTGTTCCACAAGTCACCAATTTTAAGCTTCTTTTCTCTTTGTTATTCAGATTGGATCATTTCCATTGAGCTTATCTTCAAGTTCACTGATCCTTTCTTCTGCATTTTCCAGTCAACTAGTGAGCCTGTCTAGTGATGTTTTCATTTCAGCTAAATGAACTCTTTCCAGTTCTGAATTTCCATTGGGCTGTTTTTTCTTACGTTTTCCTTTTTTTTTTTTTGGTGAGATTCCCCACAGTGAATATATATTCCATGTATATAGATTAAATTGTGCTACTTTCCAGGGTGTTAAGTTTTGTTCTGTCAGGCAGTTAAATTACTGGGATCCTTGGTTATCTGTATGCCAGAGATATTATAAAAAATACCTCAGATTGCTTGGCTCAAACAACAAGAATTTATTGTCTCACTGTTTTGGAGGCTAGGAACCTAAAATCAAGGTATCAGTAGGCCATCTTTTCTCCAAAGTCTGTAATGTTTTGACAGTGGCTTGTTGACAACCCGTAACTCAACCTCTGCCTTCATCACCTGGTGATCTGTCTCCTTCTGTCCTCCCTCCCCCTTCTGTGTCCAAACTCCCTCAGTGTATAAGGGTTCCACTTATATTGCATTAAAGCCCAACTTGATTCATTTTGGCTTCATCTTAATGGGATCTTTGAAGATCCTATTTACAAATGAGATCACAGCCTCAGGACCAGGGGTTAGACTTGAACATGTCTTTGTGGGGGAAGGGAGTATGATTCATTTCATAACACTGGTCCTGTCAGACTTGGTTTTATGACTTGTTAAGGAAAGATCTATTTTGGTTTTGTCCTTAGTCCTAGGTTATGGCACTTACCCTACTCACTCATAAAGTACAGACATTCTGGAATCTAAAGTGAATACCCAAGGTACTCAGCAAGTTCTCTCCACTCTGGCTGGGCCAAAATTGTTTTTCAATGCTGTGTGAACTCTGATATCAGCTTTCAGTCCTGCAGCAGCCTCTTTCTTCAAGGCATGGAGGAGTCTCACATTGTATATGCACAGTTTACACATTCCAGTTCTCCTGGTGGGTCCCTATACAGACTTCTGCTCCCCCTTTTCTCTAATACCCTGCCCTGCATAAACCATCTGCTTCATTATCCCCAAATTCCAATCTCTGCCTGTTCAGCTCATTGATACTGCCATATTCTGCTTGGCTCCCATCTTTCTGTGCTACAGTCTAGAAAGTAACTCCAAAGCTGGGGAAATCGTGAGACTCAAGTGTTTCCCTTTATTTAAGAATAGAAGTCCTATTGTCCAATGCTTGAAAGCAGTTGCTTCTTTTTTTTTCTTCAGTTATATCCATGTTAATGAGGCAAAGTCAAGTCCAGTAGCAACTACTCCATCATGGCCAATAGCAGAATTCCGATTCTTTTATTTTGTTTTCTTTTAAGACTGTAATAGCTGGTGATTCTTATGTACTTCACTTAAATTTTAGGAGATGATTGTTGAGTTTCTCAGTGAGGTGGAAATTACATTATCTCAAGGATTTACTGGAAAAAATTTTTATTTGTTTAAATTGGTGTTTGGCATTGTAGCAGTTTGGTATTATTTATGAATTCCAAAAATAGATATTGGATTATGTTTGTAAATTGGCCTGTTCCTCTGGGTATATTAGATTGTATTGGATTCACAGGTTTTACTTTTACTTGATTAAATAATTATTAAGGCTTTGATTGGGTCACATCAGTAGGACATTGAGTCCCTTCCCCCTTGGACTCAAACCTCACAACATGGCAGAGGAGAAAGTTGGAGTTTTAATGCTGGAACCCCAGGAAGTAAATACACAGAGAAGCAGATACATGAGGAAAGACAAAAGGCTCCACTAGACATGACAGAGGTCCTGGGAAGAGATGAGCTGTTCACCTGATAGTCTACAGATGACCTTATGGAGAGAACAGAGTAGCTGAACCTGGAGAGAAATGATCCCCGGGAGAGAGGTGAGACTTATCGCAGCCTACAGCTGATATTGGAAGAAGCTGGGATCACAGTGCCTTAAGAAGAATAGGGAGGCTGAGCCCTTGCAGATGTTGGCAGCCATCTTGCTCCAACACGTGGCAACAGACTTTGGTGAGGGAAGTAACTTACGCTTTATCACCTAGTAACTGTAAGCTTCTACCCCAAATAAATACCTTTTATAAAACCCAACAGATTTCTGGTACTTTGCATTAGCATCCCTTTGGCTAATACAGACATTTTCCTCCTTGTTTCTCTTCACTCCTCTCCTACTTGCCTTGTGCCATATCTAATAGATCCAGTGACAAATCCCTAGTTGATTTATATAGCTTAATAAAGTGATTTAAATTTTTTTCATTTTTAGATTCTCTGTTGAAGGAAAGTTTTTTGGCTTCCTAGAAAGGGGGATATGAGTGCAGGATCATTGTCAACTGCTGGTTCTGGATTCCCATGCCTGCTGCTTCTCCTCCTCCATGACTGCATCTGTAAGCTCCCTAAGAGCTCTAGTGTTTCTCACAATGGCAGAAGCAATAATTAGTGGTAGGGAAAGTTCGGAGCAGGGACAGCTGTTCTACTACAGGATTTGTTTGTTCTTTGGGTATTTGTAAATAAGGTCAAGCCCACTTTTATTTTAGAAAGCACAAAAAGAGCTGCAAAGGGCAGAGGTAGGGAGGTATTTCCTGGAGAAATATAAAATGATTAATTTTCTTGTTTAAAGTAACAAATACACAATTCTCTTCTATAAGTATAGTCATTAAAAAAAATGATATACTCCAGTTCAAATTTTGGATCTAAAGGGTGACATACCTGAAGGAATGTGTGGAAAGACCTATATATGACACATAGGGAGACTGAGACAAAGCATGGGAGGTACAAAAACTACAGCCTTAGGTGTGATGTCTCCTCTTTACTCCTTATTCAGACCATAATGGACCTCAGACTTACCATGCTCTACTGTTCTTTGAAAGGTTGCTTAACCATAGACCATCTGTTTGAAACCTTATTTAGTATGCACCCCAACTGAAGACCCTACATCTGTACCACTAATGAGCCTATCAGCCATTCACTAACTCGATCAACATTTGACAATTCAATACTGCATTTTGGTTTCATCCAAAGTATTCATAGTATTCAGACACTTTAGGAACTACTAAGATGTTTAAAACATGATCCCTAAATCTAAAAAGGTAGACTATCAATTTCTTTAAAACTCTGTTTTGTAGGTGTATCCTTTTGACATACTTTTCTAATGACCAAAGTCTACTGACTATAACTGTTTGCAACAACTGACAAAACCCAAAGATCACAAGAAAAGAAGCAATAGCCAAGGTAGGGTTGTGAGAGGATTGAAGGATTAGTCCACGTAAAGCACTGGGAACATATCTGCCGCATAGTGAGCACTCAGATGTTGCTATTAATGTTACTAAAATAGAACATAAAGGAAAATTCTTATTTCAGATTTTTTTTTGGAGAAAAAATATTTAAAACTTTTCATTATCAATTTGGTTGATTGCATCCACAGAATTCTTCCATGAAATTCATGTTCAGGTAAAACTTTAATCTTTCATTATATACTATATATTATATACTACAGCTGAAATTTCATTAAAACTGCAATAAGACCCTTTAATGACCACTTTAAGTAAATTAATAGAAAGGTATTTGTTTTCCCCATTACATTTCATATTCCACTCATAGTGGTCATATATACCACATACATCCACTCAAATGATTTGAAATCATATAGGAAATACGTTTTGAGTAACATGGCATCTTAACAGTTCCAAACACTACTTTGATTGTTTCAGTAAACACAAATGGATAATGCTTCAGACTGTCAAAATACCCCCAGCCTCCACAAGTGTGCAATGACAGGAAACTCTTTAATTCTGAAGGCGGACATTCATCTTCAGTGTGTGCTATCAGAATATACTTCCTGAAATCCCTACCAAATGGTCCTAGTTGTATCCCCTTGGACTTCACACAGCATACATAGATTCAAACCCACTGTCTTGTTACATTACCCCATTACCACTCTAAGAAGAAAGTGGGAGAAATCAATTTGAGCAGTATAATCAGAAAATATTGTAGGTGCATAAAGATACCTGATAAGGACACTTTAAGAAGGGAAACATTTTAAGAATGTCCTTCAGAGGAGTTCTGCTGTCAATCAACTTTCTTCTTATTCCCAAAGTCTGGCTCATCCTGTTGTCAATTTCTCTCCAGTCCTTTTCTGTTTTCACATATTCTTGCTGCAACCAGTTAATATGTTCATCTACCTCAGAATCTAAACAAACAGCTTCTTCCTGAAAAATATTTTCAAAATATCAATATATTCTATGTTTCTAAGTGGCAGTTTGACATTTCATGAAAACTTGAATTACAGCCTGCTATTAATGGACTCATAAACAAGCATTGTCATGTATAATTATACTCAGTCTTGAACATGGTGAAAAAAGGGACAATCTTTAACTCTGCAAACAAACTAGATAATCTCTTATTATAGAATTATAATCTGTTCTCTTGACAGATCTAAAACTTACTTTATTTCCTACATACCTTTTACAAGGAAATGTAGATTATCCAGAATGTCCAAATTTAACAGGAATATTGGTTAATTCTAGGCATTTAAATTATAGAGGACAAATGTTAAGAAGAGTTTAAAAAGTTTTTTAATTAAGGCTTTGTTGTTATTGTTTCTCTTTTACCTTAAAGCACCACTGCACATCCAAGATCTAACGTAGATTTATATTTTTTAGTTTTTTAAATGCCTTTTTATAACAACAATTCTATGCTGTAATTCAAATTCAAATCCAAAATAATAACAACGGGCATTTTGCAATGCTGACTCATCAAACTCTCACTCACTCATATTCACTATACACTTGGGTACTGTTGGGGGTTGAATTATGTCCCCCACAAAAGACCTGTTCAAGTCTTAATCCATGTTCCTGTGGGTATGAACCCATCTGAAGGCATTATTAGTGACACTGTGACCAAACCAAATGAGGCGGGTCTTAATCCAATATGGTGGAAGTCTTTATAAGCAAAGAAATTGGACCAGGAAGAAGCCAGAAGAGGAGTAGATACGAAGGGAGAGAGACTGACAGGTGAGGGAGGAGTCCTGGAATGCTACAGACTCCAGGAGAAAGCAAGCCCTACCAGTACTTCAATGTTGGGCTTCTGGCCTCAAAAACTATGAACCAGTAAATTTCCATTGATCAGCCAACCCATTATGTTTTATTTATCATAGCAGCCCTAGCAAATTAAGACAGGTACATTGAGTTGGGTGAAGACAGCTAGGAAATGCCCCACATATTCTAGTTAATGATCTAAGACACTCAGATTTGAGGAGACTAGGAAAAATATCTTTCTAGAAAAATCTGTTAAGAGGACATTCAGATGAACTTCACCTGAATTAAAAGAGTTGGCAAACTACCTAGCTGACCAGAATGTGCCCAGATTTTCCTTGTAAAAGATGAAAAAGTGAGGAGTTACCTAAAACGCTCCCACATCAAGGCTTTTACAAACACATGGGGGGGCGGGCACGGATGTGGCTCAAATGGTTGGGCGTCCGTCTCCTATATGGAGGGACCTGGGTTTTATCCCCGGAACCTCCCGGTAAAATAAAAGAAAAAATATAGAAGGCACGCAGGCTACCAGGCCCCGCTCCTGGGCATGCTGTCAGGCCCCACCGAGCCACACAGCAAGATGATGACGTAACAGGAGAGTGACACAAGGGAGAGCCAAGATGAGACGCACCGAAAAACCAGGAACTGAGGTGGTGCAGGAGGCAGAATGCCTCTCTCCCACATCGGAGGTTCCCAGGATCGAATCCCGATGAAGACAGGATGAGAAGAGAGGGCAGGAAACAGACATAGAGAATTGCCCAGCAAATGGACACAAAACAGCAAAAATTGGGGGAGGGTTTAAAATGGATAAAAAAAAGTAAAATAAATAAATAAATCTTTAAAAACACACACACACACACACACACACACACATTAGGAAAGCTGCAGGTAGATGAACATTCTATGAACACAGGATGACTGGCAACACATACACCAAAAACAAATTCCTAAAAAAATATAATTTATCCAACCAACTAAGAAGAAATTCCTATAGTCTTACATAAACATAATTAGAATATAAAACTCTTTCCACAAAGCACCTTCCAAGACCTACTAGTAAACATTCACAATACAGAGCATTCTGAATTTATACAATTTTTTTCCAGAGAATTGAAAACAAAGGAATACTGCCCAACCTATTCTATGAAACCTCTATAACATTGATCCCCAAACCTGAAAGAACAGTTATAAAAAAGGAAAATTATAGGTCCACCTAACTCATTATTAGCAAAATATTAGTAATAAGGAATGACTAACTTGGTTTATCTCAGAATGCAAATGTTCTTTGATATATTACTAAAGGAACATTAGTAAACTAAAGAGAAGTATTGATAAACTTAATATATTTTACCTACTTTCATACTGAAATCTTAATTTTGGAATAACTGTTATGGAAAGATTTGGAGCAGAAAAGACGTAGGTTTTGAGAAACATAGCATATTAATAGTTCTATAATCTCCCTGGATTATCTAAATGCATGTAAATATCATATATTGCATTAACCAATTACAGGAGAAAAACATGATCATTTCCAAAATGCAGGAAAAAAAAAACATTTGATAAAAGTTAATATTCCTTTATAAGTAAAGAAAAAATAAGTTGTCGAAATAGGAATAGACGTTCACATCTATAGCCAAATGATTTTTGACAAGGGTGCCAAGTCCACTCAATGAGGAAAGAATAGTCCATTCAACAAATGGTGCTGGGAAATCTGGCTATCTATACGTAAAAGAATAAAGGTAAACCCCTACTTTACACTGTATACAAACATTAATTCAAAATGGATCAAAGACCTAAATATAAGAACCCAAACTATAAAACTCCTAGAAGTCATAGGAAAATATCTTCAGGAACTTGTGTTAGGCAATTCTTAGATTTTATACCAATAGCACGAGTAACAAAAGAAAAAATTACTAATTAGGACTTCATAAAAATTTTAAACTTTTGTGCATCCAAGGACTTCCTAATGGAAGTAAAAGGACAATCTACTCAATGGGAGAAAATATTTGGAAACCACACATCCAATAAGGGTTTAATATCCAGAACACATAAAGAAATCCTACAACTCAAAAACAAAAAGACAAACAACCCAATTTATAAATGGGCAAAAGACTTGAAAAGACATTTTTCCAAAGAAAATATAAAAATGGCCAAAAAGCACATGAAAAATGTGCAACATCATTAACTATTAGGGAAATGCAAATCAAAATCATAAGATACCATTTCATACCCACTAAAATGGCTACTATTAAAAAAGTGGAAAATAACAAGTGTTTAAGAGGATGTGGAAAAATGGAAACACTCATTGTTGGCAGGAATGTAAAATAGTGTAGCCACTGTGGAAAACAGTTTGTGGTTCCTCAGAATGTTAAGTATACAATTACCATATGGCCCAGCAACCTCACTTCTAGGTATATACCCAGAAGAATTGAAATCAGGGACTTAAACAGATATTTGCATATTGATGTTCAAAGCAGCATTATTCACAATTGCCAAAGGTGGAAGCAACCCAAGTGCCCATCAACCAATGAACGGATAAACAAAATGAGGTATATACATACAATGGGATATTATTCAACCATAAAAACCAGTGAAGTCCTGATACATGTGACAACATGGATGAACCTTGAAAACATCATGTTGAAGACACAATAGTTCCAATATTGTATGATCTCACTGATATGAAATAATTAGAATAAACAAATTCATAGAATCAGAAACTGGAGTGAGATTTCCAGGAGACAGGGTGGGACTGGGGAATGGGGAGTTGATGCTTAATGGGTGTAGAGTTTCTGTTTGGGGTGATGGAGGGGTTTTGGTGGTAGATGGTAGTGCTGGTGGCACAGCACATCCATAGATGTAATTGACACCACTGAGTTGCATATTTGAGTGCGGTTGTATATATGTTATTAAAATAAAACTTTAAAAAAACAGGACTGTACAGCACAGGCATTAGGGTTAATAGTATAATTAACTGTGAACTTTGCTTATTAGTATCATTTTAGTTGTTTCATCAATTGTAGCAAAGCTACCACTCTAATGCAGTGCTAATGATAGGGAGGACTGTGTGTGTGAGAGGAGGGTATGAGAACTGTATTTTCTGCATGATTGTTTTCGGTAAAACACAACTTCTCCGATAAAAAAAAATTGATAATAATAAAAAATAGGAGTAGAAAGTTTCAAAACCTGTAAAGCTATCTATCAAAAGCCTAGAGCTAACATCATTTTTTAATGATGAAATATTTGAAGATTTCTCTTTAAAATCAGAAACAAGACAGAAAAATCTCTATCATATGCTTACGTGATGGTTTGGAGCTGTATGTAACCCCCCCTCCCCAATAACGTTCTTAAGCTTAATCCATTCCTGTGGGTGTGAACCCATTGTAAATCAGAACTTTTGATGAGGTTACTTCACTTAAGGAGTGTGCCAACCCAATCAGAATGGTTCTTAATCCTATTACTAGAGTCCTTTATTAGTGGAATGAAATTCAGACAGAGGGAGAGAAAGCCATGGAAGAAAGAAGCTGAGGTTCAACGGAACCCAGAAGAGAAGACAGGCCAGGAGTGGCTGCCACATGCATTGCCATGTGACAGAGAAGCCCAGGACCAAGGATCACCAGCAGGCAGCCCCAGAACACTAATCTTTGGGAAGAAAGTATTGCCTTGATGACAACTTGATTTGGACTTTTTCTTAGCCTCAAAAATGTGAGCTAATAAATTCCCATTGCTTACACCAAACCATTGCATGGTATTTGCTTGGGCAGCCAAGGAAACTAAAACACCTTAGATTCAGCCTTGTACTAGAGATCCTAGGCAAGTTACTAAAAAAAGAAAAAGAAATAAAAGGTAAAAGAAATGAAAAGTTAGAGACAAACTTTTATTATTCATAGTTAATGTGATTATTTACAGAGAAAACTCAAAATTATGTACATACAAATTTTTAGAATTAAGGATTTTGCAGAGTAATTGAATATAAGACTATACAAAAATATACAAACAGAAAATGTAATTTTTAAAATAATGCAACTGAATCATGTTGAAATGATTCTATTTTTTGGTATATTGGGTTAAATAGACAATATTTTAAAAATCTCATTAGTTTTTATAATGATTACACATGTTGAAATGATAATATTTGAAATTATTGGGTTGAATGAAATATAGTAATTTTAATTCTACCTGCTTCCTTCCAGATTTTTAAAAATGTGACTATCAGAAGATTTAAAATTACCTATGTGGTGTGTATTATATATCTATTGTATGTCAATGTAATCCCTGTTTTTAATTTTATTGTCATCAAACTGAGTTTCAAAATGATGTTTCCCTATGTAACCTAAACAGCCTCTGAGCTTAGCATTCAGACACATATCTCATTCAACCAACAGTGAAAATTTTCACCCATGCAAGTGTCCACTGTGCTTCCGAGTGCTCTGCTGATTTGTAATACTTCTCAGTAAATTTACCACCTGCTGATGGCTGTAGCTGCATTATGGTCAGAATGCAATTAACTATCAACTTTCTTTTTCAACTATCACTGTCTTCTTCAGTTTTGCACCACGAAAAAAAACATCTGTGGGAAAGGCTATAAAAATTATTAGTATTTATACAATAAAGCATTATGTGTTAGGTACATTAAGAAACAAACAGTAAATTCCATAAGAAAAATCCAAAGGAACTTAGTAAATATTCTCATCATTTGAGTATCTAAGTGGTTCTCACTTAACTTTCAATTCCAATTTATTTCTATTCTCTTCTCTTTCCATTCTCCTGTCTTTTCCAGTTCAGATGTTGTGCCTTTGAAATCACTAATTCTGTCTTTGAGCAATCCAAATCTGCTCTTATGTGCCTCTAGTGTATTTTTAATCTCATCTATCTTGCCTTTTATTCCCATAAAGTCTGTTAATTTTCTCTGCAGGTTTTCAAATTGTTCTTTATGCTCACCCAGTATTTTCTTTTCTTTTCTTTTTAAAAAAATAATCATCACTAACATTTATTGAGTGTTTACTACTGGGTAGGCAGTGTTTTGTTGTTGTTTTTTAATTTTATTTTAGGAGGTACCGGGGATTGAATCCAGGGCCTTGTACATGGGAAGCAGGTGCTCAACCACTGAGCTACACCCACTTTCCCCCAGTGTCTTCTTAATATATCTCTTTAGTCATATTTTCTTTCAATTCTTTTAACTGATTGAGGAGAGTGGTGTAATTATCATTGATTAATTGTTTTAAAGCCTGTATCTCTTCAGGATATTTGGTTTGTCCCTTTGGCTGGGCCATCTCCTCCTGTTTCCTAGAATGGCTTGTAATTTTTTTGCTGATGTCTAGGCATCTGAATATGTTGGTGGATTTACTCTGATGGCCAATTTCTCTCTTGCTTATTTTTTTCCCCCACAGCTCTTCCTTGACTTTAGGTTCAACTTATTCTAAGTCTTTAAAATTACCAGCTTAAGTTACCAAAATTGGGCCAGGTACTCACTAATGGGGCACAGATTTTCTCCCAGGAGTTAGGGTATAAAGAGACACAAAATCAGTTTTTGTTCGTGCAAATTCTAGACCGGCCAGCAGATGGTGCTCATTGGCACACCATTCCCCAGAGGTGTTTCAATGTCCACTTTCCTGTGTTTTTGTCTGGCCAGAGCTGAAATTCAAAGTGAATTCCCAAAGGCCCCCAATTTCCCCTCCCTTTTTCCTTGTAACAGATAACAGGGAGGAAGATATCTATTCCCCTTTGAGTCAGCTGCAGTAAGCCAGGGGTTTTACTCCAGCTTAATATATTGGGGGTGGAGGAGGGGAGCCCTTTCTGGCCTCCACAGGTCTTTGATAACTCAAGTTTGTTCTTTTGGGTTCTTCATCTCTCTGTCCCTCACCCTCCTGGGAGTTGTGTAGCACTGTCCTGGTCTGGTGACCCATAAAAGCAGGTCCCTCAGATAGCTTTTGGCTCTTTCTGCATTGTTTTTCTGAAACAGTTGAACCCTGCCTGCCTACTCTGATGCCATCTTCCGGGAACTCCTCCATTTTATTTCTAAGCCAAAGAAAGCTAACAAACAAAACTACTAAATTGGCTTTCAAAGCTATGGGGTATGTGTATACCCAAGAAGTAGGAAAAGAAAATGTTATAAAAGAGAGAAATTAATTATAAGAAGAGTGTTAGTGATTGAACTTGTGGTGGTTAGCTGATTTATTTATTTAGCAATTACTTAGTAGGCTTTGGGACACAAGGATACTTGGCAAGTATTTATTAAATCCTGTGTCACTGTCTTGGACACTATGTAGGTCACAAAGGAAACATAAGATAACCTCCCCTACAGACATGCCAATGGTATTCCCAGCCTATGTTTGATGTGGTATTTCACATCAGAGTGGGGCAAGCTTTTAGTTTTGTTTCCTGCATGTTTCAGACTCTAAGAAATATCCTTAAAACTAAGGTCACACTACACTGGAGATCATCTATTTCTAGTATTGAGGGCCTGAAAAGAATCTCCAAATTAATTACCTGAATAAAAGAAAAAAAAAGAAAACTAGGTATTTACTTTAAAGCAAAATAAATGTCCCCATTTTAAGCTTTTTCATTATAATATATGGTAATGGTTCTCATAGAACCCCACCTGGATATAGTACAAGGATGGACATAGACTGTGAAATTCCTGGGGAGGATGGCAGGATAAGCCTGGTCCTCAAACATGCCTCCATCATGTCACAAAGGGACAGGAGAGTAACAGAGAAATAGATCCAGAGCCTGCCATACTGTATTCAGAGGCTCTGGCATTGTCTTGGGACAGGCAATATTTATGCTGCTGTACCTAATGACCCCCAGTGCTCAGGGGCCTAAAGCAACAAAAGTTTATTTCTTACTCATGTGACATGTATAACTTGGACCCTGCTTCTCATCCTCTTTATCCAAGGACCTGGCTCCACTATCTAGAATGTGGTTAGTTACCACTGCAAGGGGAAGGGGCTAAAGGGGATTGTGTACAGGGTCTCCAACACCCATGCCACTTCTGCTCACATTTCATGGGTTAAAGCCAGTCTCATGAAGTGAAGTACAACCTGCTGCTTGTCCAGAGAAGAACTAGTTTAATTCGTGAGTAGCAGAAATATCTACACCTCTGCTGTGCCTCTTAGGTGACATCATAGCCTCTCCTATACTTTTAGCCAATTTGAGATAGGGTTTTCCATTAGCTACAGCCAAAACCACATTAACTGAGACAGCAGAATACCCAATTGCCAAACCAGAAGCTTCCTAATAGAATTCTAGAGCCAGCAACAGAATTCTTCAAAAATGAAGGAGAAATTAGATACTCCCAGATAAATAAACACAAAGAGAAGTCTCCACATGGAGAAAACTTTACTGCAGGTAGAAAAAAATGCAGGAGAGAAGCAAAAGCTCCAGCAAATACTTCACATCTTTTCTATACTGCATGAAGAACACAAAATGATTTTTCACCAAATAATCCATTTTAGAGTGGATTTACCCCATAAAAGTACAGGAGAATCTTTTCAAAGCAGATGCAAAGATCACCCATGCATGTGAGGAGCTGGGCAGCTATAACATACAAACTAAAATTCTTTTAGAAAATTTTGAAAGAATCACTGGTTATTATCAAAGTCAGTTTATTTCCCATGAGAGAAAAGTTTATGATAATGGGTTGAGACTTCTACTGTCTGAAAGAAACCTCAATAACAGAAGAAAAGAAAATTAGTCAAAAAGTATTAGTGAAAAAAGTACTAAGGAAGAATTTTAAGCATTCAACAAGTATACTTATGCCTTGATATTTCCAAGTGGGACATTTGGCAGAGGTCCAAGAAGACCTCCAGGGAATCCTACGGAAGATCAATGCCCAAGGAAGGAGAAGCAGCAGGCAGTGATAGTATGGGATCCAGGGTAAACCAGATGCCACCACCCTGACCCCCAGGGTAGACCAGATGCCACCACCCTGACCCCCAGGGTCAGAATGAAAGGGGCACGATCCCTCCATCGGGCAAGTCCACCCACAAGAGGAAGATAGCTCATCTCGGTGTTCCTCACCACTGGAAGATGCTCAGTACCTTCTCTTGGCCCAACTTTCCCACCTGAACACAGCACCCCTGGCCCAGGCTCTAGTCTTTCTGTGAGAGGTCAGATCCACAAAGGGGTCCCAGGGGCCATTTCTTGAGAAGAGAGTCCCCCTGACCCTTTCCTTATTCTGGGAATGAAGATGAACCCACTCAGAATCCTCTCCACTGAGGGACTTCCCTGACCCAGCACATTCTCCACTGGCAACAAAAATATCTCTACATCAAGCACTCAGGGATGCTAAGTAATAAATACTAAGTAATCTAATACAATGTGGTCCTGGTGTCAGAACAGACTGACAGATCAATGGAAGAAGTGAATGCTCAGAACATGCCAAGTCTATTTGGGAATCTAATATGCAACAAAAGTGGCATCATTAATCAATGAGAAAAAGATGGATTGTTTAGTAGTTGGTGTTGAAAACGTGTCTCACAATACGGTGAAAAATAAAACAGGATCCCTATTTACTCACATACAAAGATGAACTCCAGATCACTTAAAGATGTACATGTGAAAGCTAAAACTAGAAAACTAATAGGGGAAAGTGTAGGAGAATAACTTTGTGACTTGGGGCATGAGAAGGACTGCCTCCTACAGATTAACAAGAAAATGATGTCTGTGACAGTTTGAAGTTCTTTCATAAATCCCAAGAAGACAAAAAGAGAAAGATTATGTTCTTAAACTAATCTTTTCCTGTAGGTAGGGTACCCTTTGATTACATTAAATTCATTTGAGTGGCCTTTGATTAGACTATTTGACAAGATTTGATTAGATTATTTGATAAGATTGCCTTAGGGCTTTTGATTGGACTACGTCAATCAAAAATGTTGAGTCTGCACCCTATTAGTGGAGCAGGTATTAATGGAGACACAGAGAGAGACACACAGAGGAAAAAGAAGCCACCACATTTGATCCAGCAATGTGAGAGAAAGGACTCCAGATTCACCAACAGCTGAGCTCAAGGAGAAAAGCTCCTGAGAGATGCAAAAAGCTGAGGCCAGGGAGAGATGAGCCATGTGCCTGACGGATCACAGCTGAACTCAGGAAGAAAGTGGAGCTGCAAATACTGAGAGAGGAGGCCCAATAAGAGACAAACCTGGTTGTCCAGAGCTGAGCTCCGGGAAATGGTAGACTCTGGAGCAGAAGGCAGAGACCTCGGCTGAGATCGGCGGCCATCTTGCTTCACATGGTCACTGACTCTGGTGAGAAAGCATCTCTGCTGATGCCTTGATTTGGACATTTCACAGCCTCAGAACTATAAGCTTTCCCGCAAATAAATCCCCATTATAAAAGCCAATATATTTCTGGTACTTTGCATCTGCAGCCCTGTGGCAAACTAAAACAATGCCAATACAATAAAAAATAAAAATAAAGGAATTGTACAGAAGAAGAAATCCCAAAGGCTAACAAGCAGGTGAAGAGATGCTCATTAGTTATTCAGAGAAATGCAAATCACAACAAGAATGAGTTAACACTTTGTACCCATTAGAGTTGGCAAAACTTAGAGGGCTGGATAATGCCAGGCATTGATGGGAATACAGCAACAGGTGCCTCAGAGGAGGTGAGAACAGAGTCAATCTGGAGAGTAATTGGTCAGATTAGGTACCTGATGCCCTGCGCCCAGCACTCCTGGGTGTCTAGCCCAAAGACAGATCAGGCAGGTCCATTACCACACACGTCTAATGGTGTTCTTCCCAGTCCAATTTGTAGAGACAAGGAGTACTCACAATAATTTGAATAAGTGGACTTGGAAGGCCATGGCAACAAGAATGGGTCTTAAAAACTACATCAGTGAAGAAAGTGTGTCAGGAATGAGACCCATAGCATACCATTGGCATCAGTCAAATACAGAGTAACCAAAAACGATAGTGCATTTTGGAACACTTACAAACAAAAAGATACATAGGAAACACAGTAGCCCAAGGATGGAGGTGAGGAACATAGTGAATGGGGATAAGAAGAAATGAATAAAATGAGAGAAAGGCTTTGCACAAGGCAATTATAATATGTGCCATGAAGTGAGGAGTTTGATTAACTCAACTTTTGTTAACACATGAGATTTTAAAAAAGAAGATAAAGTATAATAAAAAAGTATAATAATAAAGTATAATAAAAGATAATACATAAAGTATAATTCCAGTATACTACCACACAGTTCCCTACAATTCCTATCTGCTTTTATTTTTTTTTAGACATACTGGGAATTGAACCCAGGACCTCATACATGGGAAGCAGGTACTCAACCACTGAGCTATATCCACTCCCCAATGAGAATTGGTATTTTTGTTTGTTTGTTCTGTTTCTAGGAGGTACATGGGGATTGAACCCAGGACCTCATACTTGGGAAGCAGGTGCTCAACCACTTGAACTATGTCTGCTCCCCCCATTTGCTTTTAAAACCAGTGTTTTCATCAATCTCTGCATCTGACTTAAACAGGATAATGTTGTCAGCAATTTGCTAAATTACTCAGTTAAATCTACTGTTTGAGAATCTAATCAAATCTTTGTTAAAGAGGAGATGAAGTATAACAAAAAACAATTAAGAAAAGAAAACAGATTTATCAATTCATGGGTTACAAATTACCTGGATCTAAAACTAAAACTTAAATGTATAAGAAGCAGCAGCACAGCTGCTGTAATTAACTGGATGTCCAAACAGGCAGCCCATGAGGGCTTGAGGTTGGAAAGGCATTTTTAACCTTTGAAGAATACCCAGCATTTTCTGGGATTTGGTCTGGGAACATAGAATGAGATTCTGCCAATATAACTTGATAAGTCTATTTAGCAGCTGACTACAAGGAGTCCAGGTATGTTAAGCCCTAGGTGGATGGTTTGGTGTTGCTGATGCTTCAGGTTTTGTAGCCAAAGAGAGCATAGTTTCAACACTGCTCAGCTGGCAAGGAGACTGGAGTGGGAGGAAGCAAGGGACAAAAGGGCTGCAGCCTCCTTTCAGACCCCCAAAAGTTCTGCATGCACCAAGATAACGTGCAGAAGCCCATGCAATGGGACTAAGAAATCTACCTTCCTTCACTGAGGCATCTACCAGCAGGTCTTTGGTAAGTTCTTTCCAACCTCCAAAGAAAAACAACGACAGCAACAAGAAAATCCTCCCCCTCCTCTGTGCCTCCTCAAGCTCTTCCTTCCTCTGATTTAGCCAAACCCACCTCATGCCTTTGAGTGAATGGCCCAACTCTGGCTTCTGCAACACGGGACTTAATTTTCTATATTATGGGAATAGAATGTCAGAAATTTTAAAAGATGTGAAATATACTGTGATGGTTATATTAAGTGTTAACTTGGCTAGGCTTTAATCAAACTCTATCTCCGTGTTGTTGTGAGAGTCTTGTAGATGTAGTTTTGCCCCAGCTGGCAAGAAGGTTGAAACTAAATTCTGCTGCAATTTACATAATTGCATATAAATTATGGATTTAATAATCCATCACAATCCCTGGTAGAAAAGGCTCCAGCACGGGCCTTAACAGGATTCACCAGCTGATCCAGGCATGCCTGGGGCTGGACGGGGAAGAAGCACAGAAGGGACAGCTATGTGATGAATGTGCTTCTGAGAAGGAACAGAAAATGTAAGTGCACCAAACTGGCTCAAAGGTGTGTCAGCACTAGAGAAGAGCTGCAATTAGCCTTGTGTTCCTCAGGTTCCAGTCCCTGGGCATTGAGTTCCAGTGTCAGGGACAATTGTTAATTGTCCATTGTTACCATTTGTTGGGGACTGAACTGTGTCCCCCATAAAAGATATATGCTGAGGTCCTACTGCCTGGGCCCGTAGGTGTGAACCTGTTTGTAACAGGATCTTTGAGGATGCTACTATTGGTTAGGGCATGGACTTATTTATGAATAGGATCTTCAAAGGTCCTATTGAAATGAGGCCAAATCGCATCAGGGTGGGCCTGAATCCATATGGCTGGAGTCCTTAAAAAGGCAAAGGAAATTTGGATGCAGTCAGTCAGAGAAAGCCATGGGAAGAGAGCGAGGAGACAGATCGCCATGTGATGGAAGCAGCGATTCATCTACAAGCCAAGGAATCCCAAATGATCACAGCAAGCTATTACTAAATAGCTCCAGAATGCTCCAGACTCCAGAAAGTACGGTCTGTGGATACCTGGATTTGGACTTCTAAGCCTCGAAAACCATGAGACATTTTTCCTGTTGTTCAAGTCAACACATTGTGTGCTATTTGTCATAGCAGACCTGACAAAGACACCATTCATCAGTTCCAATGAATTTTGGTGGGACACACATCATAGAAAAAGAGTGAAAATGAATTAATAAAATTTCAGTTCACTGAAATTTTTAGTACACTGAAAATAAAGTTTTTAAGACAAAATCAATTTATGCATAATATATTCTATGACAAAAAAGACTTTTAATTTGAAGAAGATAAAATATATTTTAAAATAAAATTCCTTCATGCTTTCAATTTTTAATTGGAACTTTGCACTAAAGTTTCTAATACATTGTACCACTGAATTTAGGACAACTTCCATCTGTCTTGCTGCTTTTGATCAGAGAGAAGACATAAAATTATATTACTGTAACTGACTTATCATTTGAAAAGCTCATTAAAAGTTATAGTAAGATATGTAAAACATACACAATTTAAATATACACTTAAATACTCCCAGATTTTGCATTAAGCATGTTGCTTGTGTGAATGATTTACAAAATTTGTTAAAAATATTCCTGTCCCCTAGAGCTTATAACTAGTACTAATAAAACTGAAGGGAACTCATAAGCTGCTCTATTAATATCAAATGAATATACCAGCTAAAAAAGGAAATAGAATATTTACCCCACGTAAACCAAGCTTCTATACTTGGTAGCTTGTTCATCCTACTGAATGAGTTCTGCCTACTTTATTAGTGGGGTGGAGGGTAGAATCTGTTTCTAAAGGTATTTGGGGCTCTGAAGTAAAGGACATTTATAGGATCTGAGATAACGAGGACATTTACGAGAGTAGAACCCAGGGCTGCTGAGGGAGGACTCTCCAGGCCCTCCCTGGGGCCTTCGCCAGAAGCTTGTCACAGCCCCTCCAGGGCTGGGTCAGAGGCCAGCAGAAGGGCACTATGGAGTTCTGCATCCATGCATTCCTGAGACCTTGACTCTAGAGGCTGCACGTAGTCAATGTTTTAAAAACTTTCTAGAGCACGAAAAACAGCAAGAACACAAGATGCATTTTAGGGTGAGAACAAGAGGAATTAAGGGTTTCCCCAGGTTTTTTAAAGACTGTGAAAAACAAACATGAAATGTTCAGTAACGCTTTCTGCTCAAACTGTTTTTGGAAACTTCTTTTAAAAATATTCAGAGTCAGTAAAATACCACTTCACACCCACTAGGGTAGTTATCATTGAAAAAACAGAATATAACAAGCGTTGGTGAGGATACGTTAGAACCATCGTTCATTGTTGGTGGGAATGTAAAATGGGGCAGCTGTTGTGGAAAAGTTTGGCAGCTCCTCAAAAAGTTAAAGAATTAGCATAATTCCCAGCAATTCCATTCCTAGGCATATACCCCAAAGAACGAAAACAGGGACTCAACTCAGATGCTTGTACATTAATGTTCATTGAAGCTTTCTTCACAATGGCCAAACGGTGGAAACAATCCAAATGTCCATCAACAGATGAATGGATAAACAAAATATAGAATATATAAACAATGGAAGGATAGTCAGCCATAAAAAGGAATGAAGCTCTGCTAGATGCCACTACATGGATAGTCAGAACACTATGCCAAGTGAAACAAGCCGGACAGAAAAGGACAAGAACTCTGTCATTATACTTATCTGAAACATAAAGAACAGGCAAATTCATAGAGACAGAAAGTTGATTTGAGGTTGGGTGATAGGGGAGACGGGAGAATTTTTGCTTAAAATGTGCAGAGCTTCTGTTTGAGGTGATGAAAAAATTTGGTAATGAATAGTGGTGATGCTATGCGACACTATGAATATAATGAATACCCCTGAACTGTACACTCAAAATGGTTGAAATGGCAAGTTTTAGGTTATATGTATTTTTACCACAATAAAATTTAAAAAACACCAAAAAATATATATCATCCACACTATAAGCCATATAAAGCATAGACATTGTAGATTTCTGACCACACCTCAAATTTTAAAAGGGGTATCTTATTGAGTTTTAATAAATGCTGTTATTTCTTGTCCCTCAATCAATCAATAAGTTGTCAGAACATTTAAAGAGTCAACCTTACTTTTATCTGGACGATTTGAATTTCATCACATCTTAGATCAGCAAGAGATTTCCTTCTCTGGCCTCTTCGGTGTCCAAATTTACACTTATTTCTCATCACTTGTTCATCATCTTCTATGGGCCTTCGAACATATTTAAAGCGATCTTTGAGGGCTCGTTTCCATAAAAACTGCATAAAACAACCAACTAGGCCAGTTAATATTCGAGGACATTGTAATAATATAATATATAATATGACATCCAATATAAACATTAAAATCTTTGTCTATCACCCTTGGGCTTGAAATTATTTTCACAGCATAGTAATGGAGATAATATATCTATGCTTTCATTTATCTTCACGGCAATCTTGTGAGATGGCTGTAAAAATTATAACCCCTAAATTATAGGTAAGGAAATTAGGAGTCAGAGAAATTAAAATATTTTCTCAATGTCACAGAGCTCTGGAGTAAATGGGCTCCATTGAACCTCGAGTTTTTAACTCCCAAATCTGGATCTTTCCAACACACTCTGCTGCCTCCCAGAACATTCCACTTTTCTAGTGGGCTCTAGAAAAACAAAACAAAACTGATACTGGATTATGAATGCAAGTATTAGATATGTGAATTAATGTGTTTTCTTTAATCAATTTTTATGTTATCCCTTGAAATTCACTTCGGTGAATACTATTAGCATTCATTCCTCAAATATTTGCATAGTATCTGATGTTTCAAACACAAAGACCTGGTTTCTGCTCCAGAAGGGAGGGGTACTGGCAGACCTAGCTTTTAGCCTAGCAGATGGACAAGAAGTAATTTTAATATAGAGTGAAAAGTATTATCATAGAGGAAGAGACATTATCGTATGTTTTGCTAGAAGGTCATGGAAGCCTTCCTGTAGGAGGAGCATCTAAGTTGGGGCCTCGGTCTTAGGGGTTGGAGGTAGGATTGGGGAATGCCGGCTGGGTGGGTGGATAGGAGCTCCAGGCAGATGAAGCAGCGAGAGCAGACGAGGAGCAGGAGCTCTGGTGCCGCCAGGAGAACTGCTGATATTTTGCGTGGCTGGAGCACCGAGCTGAAGGTTCAGGAATGGTAGGGAAGGAGGAAGACCATGAGGCTGGAGAGAGGCCAGCCCGGTGCTAGAGGCCCGCGGTCACCCCATCGTTATGGGTTGAAC
>JAQZBX010009752.1:0-45501 GCA_029593785.1 Cabassous unicinctus
CCTTGGGGGGAGGTATCCAATCTCAATAATAATTTTCTGTGTTTTAATTGTAATAAACCTTAAATTTTTTGTCTTAGAAAGAATTATAACCTCAGAGAAATTATTTTTACTGGCACAAGGGTATATAGCACTCAGCTTCAGAAAGATTACTTTAACCTCAGAGAAGGTATATAACACTTAATGACTTATACTTTATTTGTAATGAGCCTTAAGCTATATGCCTTAGAAAATTTGTATCTACAAAAGCACACACAATGACTTATCTTTATTAGCAACGAATTATAGACTTTATGCCTTAGAGAAAAAAAAAATTTTATATCTAAAAGCATGTAGCACTTTTCTTCAGAAACTTTGTAATTATAAGCACAAAAATGTACAGCACCTAACCACTTGCATTAAGGTAAGGAGGGTTAAGGGGAGTGTGATCAACTGGGCTCAGGCGTCCGCAAGTGCAGCGAGCCAAGGGCTAGGGTCTGTGTCTAGAATCACAGACAAGGGGTCTCTGGCAAGTAAGGCGAGACGGGGTGTCCTAGGACGAGGGGTCCGTACCCGAGGGCAGGACGAGGGGTCTCCGTCTAGTAAGGCAAGACGAGGGGTCTGCAGACGAGGGGTCTCCGCCAAGGTGGGCGAGACGAGGGGTCCGTACCTAAAGGCAGGACGAGGGGTTCTTACCCGATCACAGAGGAAGCCAATAACTAGTAGTAGCGGGGGGTCCTTGCGGAAGCCAGCCACGTTGGGCGCCAAAATGAAGCCTCTCTCGGGGGGGGCTTCACGTGGGGCTCGTGGGTAAGAACGAGGCGGCCCTGAAGAGAAAACAACTGAACCCAGGAGGATGGCGCAGGATCCTTTATTGGGGGAGTGAAACACAATTTATAGAGCATAGTGGGGTGAGGTAATTGCTGATTGGTGGGCGTAGGGGTGGCGGGAACATAGTGGCGCGAACGGGGAGGAGGGTAGGGATTGGTGGGTTTAAAGATGGATATTGGTTAGGGATAGGTGGTTTCTTGTTGCTAAGGTAGATGGCAGATGAGAGAGGCGCGGGCTTGCTAACTTCCTAGAGGACGATTTCTAGGAAGATGGTGAGAGCTGTTCTTATCTCAGCCCTAGCAGCCATAAAAAAAGGGGGGTAGTGGAGGAGGGGGGGGAAGTGAATAGGGCGAGGCTGAGGTGCAGTTTTATTTCCTCAAAGAGGGGCCGTGGCCATGTTAGCCTCTATAACCACATCACTGTAGTTTTATAGTATGTTTTAAAACCCAGTAGCATAATTCCTCCAGTTTTGTTTTCCAATTTCAAAGTTTTTGGCATTTTGGGACCTCTGGGTCTTCTAAATAATTTTCTTAATTGATTTTTCCAATTCAGTAAAATGTGCTGTTGTAATTTTATTGGGATTGCATTAAATCTGTGAATCAATTTGAACAAGATAAATGTCTTAATGATATTTAAACTTCAATCCATGAATATGGAATTTCTTGCATTTATTTAGGTCTTCTTTTATTTCCTTTAACAATGTTGTGAAGTAGTCTAAATACAAGTCCTTTACATCTTTAGTTAAGTTTATTCCTAGATAATTGATTCTTTTTGTTGCTATTGTAAATTGAAATTTTTTCTTGATTTCCTCCTCAGATTGCACATTTTTAGTTTGCAGAAATGCTACTCATTATTGCATGTTGATCTTTTAGCCTGCCCCTTCAATGAACTAGTTTATCTGCTCTAGAATCCTTGTTGTAGACTTTTCTGGGCTTTCTACATATAGGAACATGTCTTCTGCAAATAGTGAAATTTTTAATCCTTCCTTTCCAGTTTGGATGGCTTTTATTTCCTTTTCTTGCATAATTTGCTTACACAAGTAGTTCTAACAAAATATTAACTAAGAATTGTGCAGTGGGCATCCTTGTCTTGCTCCAGATCATTGATGGAAAGCCTTTAGCATCTCACCGTTGAATATGATGTTAACTGTGGGTTTTTTATATATACTCTTTATGATTTGAAGAAGTTTCTTTTTATGCCTATCTTTTGAAGTGTTTTTATCAAGAATGAATGCTATATTTTGTCAAATGCATTTTCTGCATCTATAGAGAAGACTGTGTGATTTTTTCTTTTAATCTGTTAATATGTTGCACTACATTGATTGATTTTCTTATGTTGAACCATCACCATCCTTGCATACCAGGGAAGTAAACCTAATCATGTTGTATGATTTGTTTGATGTGTTGTGGAATGATATTATCAATTATTTGTTGAGGATTTTAGCATCCAAGTTCATTAGAGAGATTGGCCTGTAGTTTTCTTTTCTTGTGCCATCTTTATGTGGCTTTGGTATTAGTGTGATGTTGGTATCATAGAATAAGTTAGACAATGTTCCCTTCACTTGTATTTTTGGAAGAGTTTAAGCAGTATTGGTGTTAGTTCTTTCTGGAAAGATTGTTAGATTTTATCCTGAAGGCATTTGGTCCTGGAATTTTCTTGGTTGGGAGGTTTTTGATGAATAATTCAATCTCATTTCTTGTGACTGGTCTGCTGAGTCCATAAATTTCTTCTTTCATCAGTATGTTGCTTGTATGTTTCTAGAAATTTGTACATTTTTTAAGTTATCCATTTTTTGGCATGCAATTTTTCAAAGTATTGTCTTACGCTATTTTTTATTTTCCTGTGATCAGTGGTGATATCCCCAGTCTTGTTTTTTATTTTATTTCTTCGCATCTTCTCTCTCTTTTTCCTGGTCAGCTTACATAAGGTGTTCCCAATTTTATTAATCTCTCAAAGATCCAGCCTTTGGTGTTGTTAATATTTACTAGTGTTTTAGTGGTTTTTTTTATTCTCAATTTCATTTAGTTCTGCTATAATCACTATTATTCCTGCTTTCTGCTTGCTTTGGGATTAGCTTGTTATTCATTCTTTAGTCCCTCCAGTGCACAGTATGTCTTTGATTTTAGCTCTTTCTTCTTTTTATATAAGAATTTATGGATATAAATTTCCCTCTTATCCCTGCTTTGGCTGCATTAAATAGGTTTTGACATATTGTGTTCTAATTTTCATTCATTTCCAAAGTAATTGCTAAATTATTTTGCAATTTCCTCCTTGACCCACTTATTGTCTAACAGTGTGTTGTTTAACTTCCATATCTTTGTGCCTATTCTGATTTTCTGCTCCTTATTAATTTCCAGCTTTTTTCCATTTTGATCAGAGAAATTACTTTGTGTAATATCTATTTTTTCAATTCATTGAGGCTTGTTCTCTGACCTAGCATGTGGCCATTCCTGGAGAATGATTCATGTGTGCTCAAGAGTAATGCATATCCTGCTGTATATGGGGCTAATGTTCTGTATATATCTGTTAGTTCTAGGTGCTCTAATGTATTAGTCAAGGTCTCTGTTTCTTTATTGCTCCTCTGTCAAGTTATTCTGTCTAAAGCTGATAATGGGCTATTAAAGTTCCCCTCTATGATTGTAGAAGTACCTATTCTTCCACTTAGTTTTTCCAATGTTTGCCTCATGTATTTTGGGGCACACTGTACAGGTGCATAATTGTTTATGATTGTTCTTTCAAGAAATACTAAATTGAGTTCACAGATTGAAAGGAAAGATCAGGAAACAGATGGTTGAAGGAGAGTGTAGAAAGGAAGATTATTATAAAAATATTATAAAAATTATAATTGAAAAGATAAAAAGAGAAATAGAAGCAGAATATGACCTGTATAAACCTAAATTTAAAATGGCTAATGAAAGTACTGCCTTGAGAGTAATAGCAATAAATGTTAATCGAGTAAACTCTCCAATAAAAAGTCACAGATTGGCAGAATAGATAAGGAAATATGACCCATCTATATGTTGTCTACAATGCAAGTAGGTTGCAAGTGAATTCATGGGAAAATGTTTTCTTTAATGCAAACAATATCCAAAAATGTGCAGGAGTAGTTATATTAGTAGGACACAAAATAGACTTTAAATGCTAAACTATTGTAAGAAATAAAAAGGGAATACATTAATAAAAGAGTAATCTATCAAGAAGAAAGAATGATCATAAACATTTATGGGATTAATTTTTTCTTCTGTTTCTAGTTATGCCAAGGTACTCAGTTAAGTCTTCAATTTTAGCTTTTTTTTTTCTTATTTAATGTAAGCATGGAGTGCTATAAATTTCCCTCTCAGCTCTGCCTTCCCTATATCCCATAGGTTTTTATATGTTGTATTCTCATTTTCATTCATCTCAAGATATTTACTGATTTCACTTTCAATTTATTATTTGACTCACTGATGTTTTGAGAATGTGTTGTTAATCTCAATATATTTGTGAATTTTGCAATTTTCCACCTGTTCTTGATTTTCAGCTTCTTTCTATTATGATCAATGGAAGTGATTGTAATTTGTAATTTCATTATTTTTATATTTGTTGAGACCTGTCTTTTGACCCAACCGGTGGTATATTCTGTAAAAGTATCCATGATTTTGAGAAGAATGTTTATCTTGCTGTCTGTGGCTTTAAGTCTCTATTAATGTCTGTTAGGTCTAGTTCAGTTTTCATATTATTCAAGCTCTCTGTTTCCTTATTTATCCTCTGTCTAGTTGTTCTATCCATTGCTGAGAGTGGTGTATTGAATTTTCCAACTATTATTGTCGCAACATCTTTTTCTCCAGTCAGTTTTGCCAGTATATGCCTCGTATACCTTGGGACATCCAGGTTAGGTGAATAAATATTTATGATTGTTATTTTCTTCTTAGAGAATTTCCTCTTTTATTAATATATAAGAGTTTTGTATTTAAAAATCATTTTTTGTCACATATTAGTATCACTACTCCTGATCATTTTGGATACTATTTGAGTGGAACATTTTTTTCCAACTTGTCATTTTCAGCCTTTGTCCTTGCATCTAAGGTGTGTCTCTTATATACAGCACATAGATGGCTCATAAATTTTATCCACTCTCTCAGTCTATGGCTTTTGATTTGATAGTTCAACTCATTAACATTCAATGCTATTATTGTAAAAGTGTTACTTACTTCACTCATTTTATCCTTATGCTTTGCATGGTCATATTTTACTGTCTGTCTTTTTACCCTTTTAGTTATCCTTACCTATAATAGTCCTTTCTACAATCTCCTCCAAATCTTTCACCCTTGTCTTTCTTTTCAGGCTGTCAAACTCACTTTAGTCTCTCTTGTAAATCCAGTTTTTTAGTAAAAACCTATCTCAGTTTTATTTGTCTGTGAAGACTTTAAATTGACCCTCATTTATCAAGGACACTTTTGTCAGATAAAGAATTCTTGGGGGAGTTTTTCTCTTTCAATACATTAAATATATCATATAACTGCCTTCTTGTCTCCATAGTTTCTGATGAGGGATTGGCACTTAAACTTACTGAGCTCCCTTCTATGTGATTCATTAATTTTCTTTTGCTGCTTTCAGAATCCTCCTTTACTCTGACATTTAACATTCTTAATAGTAAATGTCTCAGAGTAACTCTGTTTTTTTTTCTGTTTAGGATGTATTGTCCTTCTTGGATATTGATATTTTTGTTTTTCTTAAGGGATGGTAAAACTTTGCTAATTATTTCCTCAAATATTCTTTTTGTGCCCTTTCCATTCTCTTCTCTTTCTGGGTCAACTATAAAACATATGGTTGTCCATTTCACATTGTCATTCAATTCCCTAAGACCCTGTTCTATATTTTCCATTCTTTTCTCTTTCTGTTCTCTTGCCTTTTCAATTTCATATGCTCTGCCTTCTAATTCACTAATTCTGTCCTTAAACAATTCAAATCTGCAATAATATTCCTATAATGTATTTTTAAATTTTATTGAGGTTTATCATTTTGCATGAATATAGGTAAACGATATGTGTATAACAAAATTTGTGAACTTACAAAATAAACATGTATAACATCAAACAACGGACCCATACATCACCCCACCACCAACACTTTGCATTGTTGTGAAACATTTGTTACATACTATACAATAGCATCATCAAAATATTACTAACTGTAGTCCATATCTTACATTTCTTATATTTTTCCCTGACCCACCCTATTATATTTTCATATATTTTACTATAAAAGTTGTGAACTTACCAAACAATTATTCACATATCTAGAATTTCCATAAAACACCCCTTCTTCAACACACCACACAGTGGTGGGGCAGTTGTTGCAGAGGATGAGATAATATCAATTACCACAAACCATTGTCCATAGCATACATTTGGCATACTTTTTCCATAACCCCTCCATTATTATCTCATCCATTGTGTCTTTCTTTCCCATATTTTTCTGTGTTTTAATATTTCTTCCTGCTTACCTAGTGTATTCTTCATATGCTTTATCTCTTTAGCCTTTTTTCTTCAGGTCTTTGAATTCATTTTGAAGATTTGTGTGACCATCTTTGATTAGGTGTCTTAAATCTTGTGTCTCATCAGGATTATGATTTGTTCCTTTGGCTGAGCCATATATTCTGGTTTCTTAATAGGACTTGTAATTTTTTTGTTAAAGTCTATGTATCTGATTATGTTGGTGAACTTATTTTGTCAATTTTTCTGTCATGCCTAGTGGTTTTGATTCACAGCTCTTCTTTGATTTTTGGTTCAGCTTATTCTAAAGCACAAAAAAATGGAAAAATGATTGAACAAAGTACTGCAATTGTCATTTCAGTGAATGAATATCCAAATAGCTAACAAGCTTTTTTAAAGTTACTCTGCATCATTAATCATCTGGGAAATGCAAATTAAAGCTACAACAAAAAATCACTACAGAGATAGCAGAACGCAAAAATTTGGTAATTCCAAAAATGTATGATAAGGAACTGAATTATTCAGAAATTCTAAATTAGTTGTAAATTTTGAAAAATCAGTATCTTTTGACACTTGATTATCTATCTATCCATCCATTCATTTTTCTCTCTCATTTTTATCTCTATCTCAGCCATGTTCTACACCAAAAATTTGAAACAACCCTAAAGCCATATATAGTAGCTTAAAAGTCTTGTTTATTTTGCCAAGTAAATTTGTGGGATTCTTAGAACAGAATACCACAGGCTCAAAGTAATGTTGATGGTTTAATTACTTCTCAATTCTGGAAGTAGTTGCTTGGCTAAATTGCTTAGATCTTGTAAATATTAAATAAAATAGAAGATATAGGTAAAGCAAAAACCTCAGCAAAGTGTGTGTTGGAGTCAGAAAAGTCTGAGTTCAGAGTCATACCTGCCCTTCTAGTCTCTGTTCTTTGGCTACCTCATTGATCTTACTTAGCCTTAGATCCTGAGGCCAGGAAGGTCATTTGATTTACCCAGTTCAGAGCAGGGACAAGTCCTATTGGCTTCTGAGAATACAAGATATTATCTCTTTCTGAGCTCCACACAGATGTCCTCTACCTGCCTTCTGAAAGAAGAAGATTAATTTATGATCCCTAATTTAATAGTTAATTAATCTGATGATTCTTTACACACATTCACAGGCAACACATCTTCTACTTGTTCAACACTTTTGTTCATACTTGTATTTTAATTGAGTCCTATTCTCCTACTTTCTAGAGATCTTCTCCTCCCTGAAACAATCCCTTGGCAACAGTCTGTCACTTTTTGCAAAAACAGTGTTCCCAGAGGCTTTGCTGGTAACACTATGAACTTGCCCACATATTCAGAAAAGGCACAATATGATTGAGTTTCTTACATAACACAAGTTTGGGATATTTTTCTTCTGAAGATCTTCTTAAATCCTGTTTACATAGGCAAATATGGTTAAATCATCTTTCAGAACTTATTGTGGAAAAGTTTATAGGGGGAATTATTGTTCTCCTCTCCAGGGTAAGGCATACAATCGTCAAGAGTATGTTGTAATTGCTCTTATAAAGTCTTCCTTCCATCCTACATTTGTAGTCACACTATGATATCTCTATGCACTTCTTCAATTTAGCTTTTTGTTTTAAAAGTGAAAATAGGGTAAATTTTAAGTTATTGATAGAATATCACTACAACAGTCCAAACTCTTTTTTCTTTGAAACAATAATTTTATCAAATTTATAAGTAAATGAATAGTCAATTTATCAGGAAAAAAACAAACACAGAAAATTCTTATTAATTGTTTAGTCATTGATGCAATTTCAAATTTCAAAATAGTGATTTTAGTGAGTGTAGTGGTCACATGCCAAATATATAGAAATAAAACATTACTGAAAATATTTTTGAGACTGATTTGACCCAATGTCTTATCAACCTCTATTTGCCATATAGTTAGAAAATGCATAAAACTCTATATCTAGAATTACAGAGACAGCTAAAACAAACATCAATATTTAAACATAAATATCATATAAAATACTTGGAATATACATAATCACTAAATACAAGCCAAGTATTTTAATATTCTATAAACAATTTTAAACATTTACTTCAGAAATAATTCTATAGATTTGACTTCTCTTTTTGCCAATCATAATTTCAAGAGTTTCACTAAATGAATCTTAAGGACATTGCTCAGTGTCTGCCCTTTTTGGTGTTTCTGGTATATTTGGAAAAACAAAACAAAACAACATTAACCTCATATAGTATGCATTTCAGCTAAGAGATGAGTGATGGTAAACTATATTAAGTAGTTGAAAAAAAGCAAAATCAACAGCTAAGAAAGAGAATATTAGACTGCAGTATAGTATAGGGTTATTGGTTATAATTTCAGTTATTTTAAGAAAATGTTGTATGCCCCCCAAACAACCAGATTTCCTTGTCTGTTACATTGCTTCACACTGGCGCTTCTCTGGAAGTACTTGCAGTCAAGTACGTGACAGTACTTTGTCTTCTGCAAAAAGGGGACTTTAAATGAGAAACAAGGCTGCTATCTAGATCAAGTTTCCCTGTCAGTAACATATTCTTGGTAAAACTTAAAGGGTGGGATAGTTCAAATATCTTGACCAACAGGGCCCTTTAAATATCTTCAAGTAGACTTTATACTGTCCATGCAACTCCCACATTTAAGCTTACCCAATTTAATTAAACTTCCTCATTGTTTGTTTATGAAAATCAATATCAGGCATTAAGTGTCCTCACTCCAAGATGTGGCAGTCAACCCAGAGCATATTAATCCTTCACATGGATGCAGTGTCTGGCACATCCCCAGCTACCTAAAGGCAGAAGCCACTTCTACCAAAGTGGTTGAGGCATAAGCTATTATGTCCCAAGGACACACTATGTGGTTAAAAGAGCCACATGATGTTCACTAGCTTCTAATCTCAAGAGAAACACAGCATATGTCAGCTGGTTGGCTGACCTCTTAAGAAACCACATTGCTCTCTCCTTCAAATACCTGAATCATCCACTGTAATACTTCAATCCCTGCTACACTCTTGCCCTTGCCTAAAGGTATGCCTCAAGACTGTGAGGTTGTGTTTTCTTAATTATCCTCCCAGGACCAGACTTACAAAAAAAAAAGAAAAAACAACAAACAAACACCTTGATTAACCTGATGACCTTATATGTAGATATGCCTCATCTTAAAATAGAAACAGATTAATATCATGCAGGCTATGTAGCAACCAATATACTATAAGCAGCTGAAGGTCAACACACCCCTGAACTCACAAAGACCTTTTATGCTAAGTTAAAACATTTAACTTGAAACTGTTATTTAGCTAAGAATAAGTTGTTAATAATTATACTGACAGTAGATATGCATTTGAAATAGTACATGATTTTGGAATGTTATGAAAACAATGGGGATTCTTGATCTAATCAGGAAACCAATAAAATGGTGAACAAGTATCTGAAGTTATTAGGAGTATTTTCATCAAATATATATATGGGGGTAGGTGGGCTCACACTCACAAAACTGAGCCAAATTATAAGAAAATTAAAAAAAAAATAGCAGCTCAACCAATTGTACAGTCAACACAGATTTGTACCTTAAATAAACTACCTAACTACCTTATACAAGCTTTCCCAGTTAATTAATACACAGCAAAGTGTTTCTGAATTTGAAAAACTCAAATGATTTCAGCAATGCTCTAAAATAAATTCTGGGATAGAACTCTGGGAGGTTCTGAATGACAGCCTGCTTACTTCAGTGTCCCTAAACAACCTACATAAATGTACTCCATGAAATAAACGTCACAGCTTCCAAATCATGAGGCAGGTAATGGCAAAATTCTGGTGGGCAGTCTTTGATTATGTAACTCAACAAATGTAAAAGCAACATCATATGTGTCAGGCTCATAATCAAGGCAAAATCATTAAGTATTTATCATCTAAAACATTGCCTTTCCCCTCACTGGACCACTTTAACATTGGCAGATGTACTTTATCAACTTGTGCTTTCAATGTGTTAAAATTATATATGGGTCATGTTTTCCATGTTCTCTGAATGGGATAATGCAATCATTTGTCATAAAATGGATGATACAACTGTAGAAAAAATACATATTAGAAAATGCTGTCCAGTTTGGGGAGTGTTCTTTGTACTTTCAAGTGACCTTGGAACTCAGTTCCCTGAAGAGGTTATTAAAAGTTGTGTTGTGTTTCCTAATCAGCAATACTTCCATTGCCCAAGTCATACACAATATTTTGTAAGATGGAAGAAAAATTAATGAACTATTAAAATAAAAGTAAGCTAATTTTTATGACCTTCTGACCTGCCTTGGCCTGTGGGTCCTCTTGGCCCTGATATCCACACTGTTGGGCAACATCACAGTTCCCTAGAGATGATCCAATGACAGCAAACAAGATTTTTCAGTACTGTGTGGGATTAAAGGAATATTATCAGGAGTGTCTACAACAGGTGTCAAAAGCTTTTACTAAACATCCACCACCTACAGATGACATTCCATACAGCCTGAAACCTGCTGATCTCATATTCTGGAAAAGATATCAGAGAAAGAACAGTCTCTACCCTAGCTGGAAATCACCTTATCAGTTTGTGGTAGGGGCAGACCTAGCATGGCCTGCCATCTTTCCCTGGGACTCACAAATACATCCTTTGCTCACAGCAGGTGTGTCAACATAGAGGGATTAAACATTTCCCTGGTAAATAAGGGGCTGCAGGAACTTTCCTCCCCCTATCAATCTGAGTGTATGTAAACATTCCCTGGAGGCAGCCTGACTCCAGAACATGGTTTTTGACATCCAGCTTACACCCTAGTACTGTATCTGTCTCTTCCTCCACTGTGGCAGCACAGGAACACATAAGGAAAGCTGTGCCCAGAACATCTCCCTGGCCTGGCCACGGACTGAAACCCACTGACTATGGGGAGCCATGTCTACTATTGGAGCAGATCTCCCTGTGTCTCTTCTCTACGTAGGACCAACGTTAGACCTGTTTTCACTCAGTGCAGCACCAACATAGGTGCTGCTGAAAACCAATTGTTGGAAATGAGAGTGGGAGAAACCAAAAGCAGTCACATGATATATAGGAATGTATCCATATATTATAATATATGTAAGCAGTCATAAGATAAATGTTACACTGTAGCCTTAATTTTAAAACTGAATAATATTTTAGTTTTAACCATGAAACCTCACTCGGGTAATCCACAGCATGTAGGTGTACACTGTTGCCTATTAATGAAAACTACCTTTAGTCACCAAAGAAAGTACCTGTTTTCACTCCCCTAGCAAATTCCTGTTTTACACAACGTATTTGGATTCTGACATTTTCAGCTCCCTAAGGAGCTCCTGTTTTTCTTCTTCCCCTTATCTGAAGCCTCATAAACCCTTCACCAGAGAAGCCTGAGAACAAAGGACACTTCTGGAAGCTCAATTCAGGTGGGCAGAAACAGCAACTATGGGCTCACCCCTTATCCCCCTCCTCTGATGCCCACCTTGCAGACCCCAGTGTGCAGGGGGACTCAGGCAATGGAATCCCTACCCCCATTATCCTTTGCTTAAAGAGGCAGATTTGAGGCTTTGTCTCCTAGCTTCTGGCAGTTTCTTAATAAACTTTTTACCTTGTACGATCAATCTTGGTGTAGAATGATCCTCTGTGCCTGGTAAGGACCCACAAGGTTCCCCTTCAAAACTAGGTCTTTTTCTGAGAGTGAAAAACAGAAGTTAAGTGATAGATATTTTAAAAAGCCAAGGAAGGGTGATGCAGTTGGCTGGTGAATCTGTTCAAAGAGGGGACATTGCAGACTCAGATGTCTGAGATCAACAGGTGTAGTCTGGGAAAGTTAACTACTGACCCTCTGTTACAGTCCATTCTTGTCTGCATCAAACTCAACAACAGACAGGAGAGATCAATCAACAAACCCATGCCACTATTAGTTTTTGTATCTGGGAGTATGCGAGTGGTATTCCCAGCTGCAAGAAATTTCTGAAAAAGTAAATTTCAGGGAATCTGTTCATGAAGCTGTAAATGCCCTGGGTGCAAAGGTGAGAAACTCTTGGCTACATGACCTGGCCCTAGGACAGGACATGCCTGAAATGGTCCTGACACAGATGGCATTGGAAACCTTCATGAAACAGAGAACACCCCAGTGGAAGGGGCCCTGTTCTTTCCTTGTTCCCCAGGATGATGGTGGGTGATGTGGTGGAGAAGCTCCCCCATAATGACTGTTCTTGGGGGGGAGAGTAGCAAGGTGGTGTCAGCTTTGGTCACTCAGCAAGGCACAGAAGGACAGGAAATGAGCAAAGGTAAGCTGCCCTGACAAAAGGGCCATAGGGGAAAGCAAAGTGTGAATGGGGGGAAGGCAATGTGGCACTGGTTACTCAAAAAGGGAATAGATAAAAGGGAAACTGAGCCCTAAGGAAGAGCTCTCTAGATGCTATTTGGGGAAAAAGCTCTCTCTAAGTTAGTGGTGAAGGCCTTGGTAGGAGCCGTAAAGACCAGGAGGAAGATGGCTTTCAAGACTGGAAAGATTTAGAATCCTGCATCACTACACTCTGAGTCCCTGAATATAGTCAGGGAAGTGGGAAACAACACTGGAAAAGACTTCCATGTACCACAATAAGGCCAGCGAGGAAGAGAATTCCAATTATGATCTTGATGCATGAGATAAAAATGATGACCTCCCTCAACTGAACCCCAATATTACTGCTTTTAAGAAGAATGTTTAGAGGTGCAACCAACGTCTCCATTTCCCCAAGGGGACTGTAGCCCTATGTTTCTGTTTGGGTTGAATAAAGAAATGAGGGGAATCTAGACCTCATGAGTCTCTTAAATACAGGTGCCCAATTAACAGTAATTGTAGCCCCCTGCAACTAAAATGGCAAACTCGTGACAATTGAGCTTTGGGGTGACCTAGAGCAGGCAAGTGTGTTTGTGGGTGGGGTCCTTTGAACATTTTGAACACGAGTGCTTATGGTTCCCACCCATTCTAGGTATTGAAATTTGGCTGCCTGGGGCTGGGAAAACCACCATCACATGAGGCATTCATTGTGCCTGCTCCTTAGGAGAAATTTGAGCCATATCCTTGGGGTGTTGTGTCAACTTCCACCCTCCAAGTAGTGTGGCCAGAGCCTAGCAAGGTTGTCCACAGAAAGCCATCACCCAGGTGGGGAAAAGGACATCACTTTATTGGTTCAGGATACTTTATTCCAGGCAGGAGTGTAGAAAACCCCAGTCACTATTTAACAGCCCAGTCTGGCCAGAATAAAGGGTCAGGAGCTTGGAAGCTGACAATAGATTACAACAGAGTAAGTGCTGAGGGACCCTGCAGTCAGTGGCAGCCCACACAGGACACTGGTATGCTGTTCCATTGATATGTGAGTCTAAGTCCAAAACTGTCATCTTCATGTGGGTACTCATCAATCCTATTAACAAAGTTGGACAGTTTCAGCAAAGCTCCATCATTAAAAAGAAATGTTTTGTCCAAGATGGAGCCTTCCTGGGCTTCAGGGAGTTAGCTGGCTCCAAGACCAAATAACTTCTTTGCTGCAGGGGACTGAAGGTCCTGCAGGGACTGCACCTGTGCTTCCTTGGTTAAATGAGGCTCCAGATAGAAGATGTTCCAGCAGATGGTATGGCTTGGTTCACTGATGGGTCTACAGTACTCAAAGCTTTTAGAATCCATTGGGCCACCAACTGACTCAGATTGGATGAGGGTGTTCTGACAAAAAGTGCCAAACTCTGTGCAGTGGTCATAGCTGTGCAGGCCACTCCAACCAGAACTTATTGCTACATATTTACAGACAAATGAGCTAGCCATATGGTCTGGTGAGTGGTAAATCTATGATTAAATTTTCAGAGGCTCCCCTTTAAGGGGAGAGGAGCTGTGACATAAGCTTGCAAGCTGGGAAGGAGCTTTATTCATCAACTATGTTGATGCCCATGTAAAAGGACAATTTAAAACAGAACATGAATGGAATTCCTTTGCTGACCAAGCATGTGCCCAATGGGTTGCCATGACTGCCTGCCATATTCACCCTGGATGGGACATAGAAGTCCACATCAGAGGCAAGAGTGGGACATAGTACACTGGAGGCAGCAGAAGCCAAAGATTTAGCACAGTCATGTGACTCCTGCCAATAACCCCAGCAGGCTGAGCTGGGGTTTATCAGTAGAGGCTTAGGCTCCATACAAGTGTAGCAGCTCAACCGCACAGGATGGCTACCTCTTAGTCATGGGTTCTGGTGGTGTCTCACTTCCTTAGAAACAAACTCCAGATATGGGACAGCAATTCCCATGCATCGTATGGATGCCAGGATCAACATGGGAGTATTAGAGAAACAACTGTGCCATGCGCCCAACCATACTCCATTCAGATCAAGCTACCTCATTTACAGTACAAGTGACTCCACTATGGACACAATCTTATGATAGACCTTTCTCAAACAACTATGTAAAGGTCATCAGGAAGCACAATTTACCTGGTGTTATCCACATATAATGAAATCTATTAGATATTAAACACTGTACCCTAGCAGATGGCAAACATGACCCCACAGCATATTTAGGGAAACACTGAGCTTATAGGGGGCACAGGACCAGGAATTTGCTGGATTAAGCTATAAGTGGTGAATCCCAATCTCAGTATACACAACTGTTCTTTTTATTAATTAATTAATTAATTAATTAATTAATTAATTTTTGACAAGAAGTACACTCTGCAAGGTTAGTTTGTGATCTGGGCTACAGTTGTAATACCACAAGGGCCCCCCAACACCAACCTGGAGGTGTTGCTACCTTCAGGTGCTTTGGTTTAGGAGGACTCCCTGGCAATGGGGAAATGGAAGCCAAAACCCCAAGGTACCAGGGTTCTCCTGGTTATACTTGGGCTGCCCAAACTTTCAGTACAAGTGGGCAACATTATAGGCTACGCTCTGGATGTGACTTGCTTTCCTGGACAGCATAATCACAATGAAAATCTTCTTTGAATGACCGGGGCAATAGGTTCCAAAGGAAGTTGTGGCCTTGGGGCTTGGACAGACAGCCTAAGTTGCCATACCTGGGTGATTCTTACCTCAAGGTGTCTATCAAGAGCATCTTCATCCCAGGGAGATAAAGGCAGGGTGGTCAATAATATTGTCTATTTTTCTCTCTTCAGACAATATCAAAGTGATGGAAAGCCCGTCACCCTGGATCCTGATGGCACAGGTTTATGCTAGAGCTAACAATCAGACCAACTCACAGCTCTGTCAGTATTTAAATCAAGATGATGGGCCATCTCTCCACATCATTCAAGCCTATGTTTCAACATGTTGGTCCACACCAGTCTACTGGATTAATGACCTTGTTTCACATGGAAACCACCATATAGATAAGTACAATTGACTACTTGGATATGGAAGACATCTTACAAAGTCCATTGGCTCCCTATAGAGAGTGCAACAACCATGGAAGAGAACCTTCCATGAAAAATGTGATTGACACAAGGCACTACATGGGAGAGGATCCTATTGACTTTTAAAAGAAAATAGTACGGTTTGACTCTGAGGACAGTACTCTTGAGCCTAAATTTAATGTTACTATGGGCAATAACACTAATGCAGTTTATGATGAGGCAGCCAGCCCAAAATACAATGCCTGGTGCCTACAGCTGGCATGCTGGGAATCTAGTGTGCACAGTACCACTGGGATATGGAACACCACAAGTGTTCTCCTAGCACTGGAACTCCAAACACTTTCTTGAGATAAACTTAATTCTTGGCTTGCCTGGCATGGCAATGGCAACATCCTATTTAGTGGCACTGCCAGGAGCAAAGCGTTCTATGCCAACTACATCAAAATGTATATTGCTTATACAAGGTGGCTGAGTGGATTTTACTGTCATAATGGAATGGGAAGATACTGTTGCCCAGTGAAGTAAAAAAAAAATCTTAAAATAATGGTTGTACACAATTATCACCAAGGAGCATGGAAAAGGATTACTCTAACCCTAGCATTAAGGTAAGATGGGCTCTTTATTATATGTGGCGATCATTTATATAAGACCTTTCCCCCAAACTGGTGGGATGATGTGACTTAGGATATATGATTCCCAACATATCTGGGAAAGAAATGTAACATCCTCTAAAATCCCAAACCTGTATTATTTTGCAAATCCCAGCACTTTCACAAGAGGCTTCCCCCTCCTGTGACATTAAGCAGGCAGTACAAGTCCAGATCCCTGAAATTGTGGTACACAGATTAGAAAAGTCTGTATATAACATGTCCAGTATTAAAGAAAGGGGGTTTTATTCTACACTTCCTTTATTGGGACTAACTCCAATTTAGACAGGCTGTGCAGTGGCCATTGTTCTCAAAAACCTCAGAATATTGGACATTCTGATGGTGCAAGCTGAGGGTGCATGCTCCATGCTAGGAGAGAAATGTTGCTCTTATATAAATGAATAAAAAAGAGGATGGTGGAAAGGGACAGTTCCAGCCCAGCTGCCACAATCCTCTGAGACTAACAAATGCATTTGATGTTCAGGAGCAGGTATGTCAGCCTGAAGGATAAATTATAAACACCTCATAGATAAGAGGACTTCCAGGCCATTCCTTCCTTTAGTGACTTGAGCATGTGTAAACATTCAATGGAGGAAGTCTGACCCTGGTGGGCATGTTTTATGACATCCAGCTCACACCCCATTGTTGTATCTGTCTCTGGTGGGGAGGGAACAGGGAACCTTCACTATGACACCACAAGCACACAGAAGAGGGTGCTGTGCATAGAACATCTCCCTGCATTGCAGTCAGGGATTGAGACCTGCTGGCTATAGTGACCTGAAGATAACCAGTGAAGCTGACCTTGCTGCTTCTTCACTACATGAGTGAAATATCTCTCCAGCGCTACCTTTTTGAGCTGTACTTTTGCTGGTGACCCCAATACATGTATTGAAATATATTGATGTACCTTTATGTGTACCTGTTCTGAATCACACATATTTTGTTAATTTCACATAGTAAGCTGTAAAATTAGAAAGAATTGGGTCTTAAGTACATATTCTAGCTAAAATGTGTGCTACTACTAAGCTGGTTATATAAAACTCTATGTGACAAAATTAAAATTAACCAACATAACTCAGAATCAGATGATGGCCTCTGATGTAGGCAGTTTTTTGGTCAAGTTCACAGAATAAGAAACCACTGATCCAAACTTCCTTGTTAAATTCTCAATCATGTTTTTACATATCTTTATAACTTTGTCGTTACTCTTTTGTTACATTCTTCATAATTGTACTTGGCTTCCTTTCCCTTGTTGTCAAGATAATCCATTTGTTATGGTTTCAAGCTGTATGAACCCCAGGAAAATATGTTCTTAAATTAATCCATTCTTGTGTGTGTTAACTTATTGTAAGTAGAACCTTTTTGATTATGTTGCTTCAATTAAGGTGTGGTGCAGGGTAGTTCTTCATTCTCTTACTGGAGTCCTTTATAAATGGGATGAATCCATAGAGAAAGAAGGAGAAAGTCATGGAAACAAAAAACTGAAGCAAAAAAACCTGGAAGAGAAGGGAGAGGCCAGTAGATGCTGCCATATACCTTGCCGTGTAGCAGAGGAGCCCAGGGTCACCTGCAGCTGATCTTTGGGGAGAAAGAATCACCTGATGATGCCTTAATTTAGACAGGTTTCTCAGCCTTGGAACTGTAATCTTGTAAGATAATAAATCCCCACTGTAAAAGGCAACTCATTTCTGGGATATTGCTTTCAGCAGCCTTGCAGACTAAAACATATTTCGGTACCAGGAAAGCAGGGTGCTACTATTACAAATACCCTAAATGTGGGAATAGTTTATAAATGGTTGAGGGGTAGATTCTAGAAGAATTGTAAGGTGCTTCATAGGAAAGATCCTAGATGGCACTGAAGAGATTTTTGGTAGAAAATGTCCAAAAAAGATACTTCCGATGAGGCCTCAGACAGAAATGATAAATGTGTATTTGCAAACTGGAAGAAAGGCAACCCTTGTTTTAAAGTGGTGGGGAATTTGGCAAAATTGGGTCCTGATATAAGATGGAAGACAAAATTTCAAAGTGATGAACTTGGATATTTAGCTGAGGAGATTTCCAACTTAAATATAGAAATTGTGGTCTGGCTTCTCCTTAAGGCTTATAGGAAAATGAGAGAGGAAAGGGCTAAGCTAAGAACTGAAGTCTTGGTTACAAAGGATACAGAAATTGATGGTTTGGGAAATTCTGAGCTTCTAGAAAATGAGTCCCCAGAGAATAGTGCTTGATGTGAAGATTTAACTGGACATGAAACCAGTCACCCCTCTCTGTGCAAGTAAGGATGGAGGTACAGTCACCCAGGAATGATCTGTTCAGGGCTTACTGTGTGAAAGTTTGGACTCTCATGTGCTACATGCAAAATTAACCAGTTTTTTGTGAAAGCTCAATGAACCAAACCACAGCCAGCCTGGACAAAGAGGTATAGAACAAAGACAGTTTAAGGAAAAATGAATTTAAAGTAGAACCATGGAAGCTGAGATCTGGAGTGAAGACATCTTCTTGGGTCAAGAGAGAAGAATCAACCATGTATGTGGAAATATGAGTATGTCCCCACATTGGTCAGGAAGAGTGTTATACACCAGGTTTTTCAGATGCCTTGGTGATTGCAGAGAGGTTGGCTGTCAATCTGATGCTCTACCTGGACCCTAAAGTGCAACTGCTGCACCAATGCTTGATGAAGGTGGAGGTGATAATCTAGCTGCCACCCCAATGCTTGGAGATGGAGACTTCACACCACTGTGTGGGGAAAGCAAGTCCAATGTGAAAGCCCATGGAAAGGGTGGGGCTGCTATTACATTAGGTACTAAGGACAAAGCATCATTCTATAGCTGAGAGTTCTCTATAAAACTCATATTTAGAGTTCTCAATTATTGCAATATTGAAAAAATCTATAAGTTTATATTTTAGAAATTGTAGGAATATGTAAAAAAAATCTGACTTTTACTAGGATTATTATTTTTGGAAAACATAAGACTTGTGTGAATGAAATACTTGCTTCAATATTGAATAAAAAGTATTGAGACATAATAAGCTTGGCAAGTCCACTGCAGATGAAAGTTTGACTAATGATAATTTCATTAAGGCAGAACATTGTCTAGATATGGTTTTTGAAGTAGAAAGCCAACCTTACAGTTATTAAACTACATGATATTAAAAGGATAATATATTTTAGCTTCAAATGCTGGCTCAGACTTTGGGAAAGAATGACAAAACCGTTTCCATAATGAGAGGATTTATTAGAAAATCTTATTTATGGGAAAAGTGTATCAAATGGCATAAGCACTGTGGTATACAAAGAGAAAAATCACATACCACATATTGCTACATCTCACCCACTCTAAGTACTGATTGTACTTCATCATGAAGAAAGTGTAAATGAATTGAGAATAGCTTGCATCTCTTCATTAAGCAGGAAGAGAAAAAAAGCTTCCCAATAAAAACTGAGTTGAAGGGTGGGCAGGGTTTTAATAGTACACCTATTAAAATGAGGGAAGCATATCTTCCTGATTTCCAACTTTTATTTTTCCTCATTGGGCAATAGTGACTCAGTTCTATTATTTTATTAGGTAGCTACAGGACAAGAATGAATGCAAGAAAAGAAATTTAAACAGTAGATTTCTCTGACAGAAAGTACTGAATATTTTCTTCCAGGATGGCAATATCCAGTAACTTGAAGTTCTCTCAAAGGTATAAGCACCTGTCAAGATATTCCTATAAACACATGGTACTCTCCATATAATGGCATGCTTTATTTTTAGCTTAAAATTATCTCAAATATTAAAAGACACATTACAACGTGGAAGATATTTTAAGAATACATGAATTCATTGGGTATGAAAAATTTTCACACAGGTATATAAAATTCAGTAGCTTACATGTAGCCATTTAAACTATATAATTTTAAGAAAAAATATCAAGAATAAATTAAACTTCTTTTGAATTCATTAAAAAATTTTTTTTTAAACTGAAAATTGCCTGCTTGGGAACTAAACACTTCTGCTGAAAATTCTGCCTTGGATAATGTTAAACTCTCACTCACAGAGTATAGATAATAGGGTTTGTGAACGCTTCACCATGGAGTGAAACACGGTGTGAGAAGAGTTTTAGGAGAAGCTTTATTTGCAATGGGACCTAAGACAGCAGTCACCCCAGAAGTTACAAACAAAATGAGAGTTCACAACTCTGGCATATATGTGGATAAGGCCTTGCTCTAGTCTTTGTTCTAGGCTTCCACAGAACTCATCCTAAGGACCTTTGAAAATGTATAAATATGGGACATAAACAAAAGAGGCAGAATATACTAAGACGATGCAAGCACTCTTAGCCAGGAAAAAAGCCTCAGGAAATCTAACATTTGAAGAGGATATCTGAAACCTTTGAGGGGAATCACAGAAATATTGGTGGATCACATCTGAAGCTTTGTGAAGCAAAACTTGAACATTGTCCCAGGATGATGGACAATCATCTAATAAATAAATAATGATCAACAGGCTTCTAATAAAGCCACAGTCTCTTTATTTCCATGGTAAAAAAGAAATCAAAAGAGGATTCTGGTGGGCAAAATACATGCCAAAAATATGCTACTGAGGTTTCCTGAACTTTTGAAAATACAACTTAATGGAATTTATATATCATCATTTCTTAATTTTTTTGCTGCTTTTTGTGACCCTTTACACTCTTAACAATAATGAAGACACAATGAAACTATTAAGTGCATTTATTCATATATATATATATACATATATATTTACCATATTAAAAATTAAAAGGGATACAAGTTTAAATAATTATTTGATTTATTAAACCTAATGAATCCTGTACACATTAATACATTAACACATTTTGTCCAAAATTTGTTCACTTCTAAAACCTGGGAATAATGAGACATTGTTTTGGACTTATGAAAATCTCTTTAAACTTAGCATGTTAAGAAAAAGCTGAGATTTTCTACCTGTGTCTTCATTCATTCTTTTGAGAAAACAGAGCCTCTCACAAACATATTGCCAAAAAATGGAAGGAGTACTTGATTAGCACTTTTAGATAATCATTAATACTTCTTCATAATATTGGAATTCTAAAAAAAAATTCAAAAGTGGTTACTTATAAAGATTAATTGCAGTGTATAATCTGAAAATATAAAAAGAATTTCTCTATTATGATAAATTTAAATTCATTGAATTAAAAACATTGAATTTTTGCACACCCATGCATGATTTTGTAACACTATATATTGCTCATCTAGAAAATATTGATTTACATATTTGGTGAACTTTCAAATATGAAATATTTCTTACACAATAAAAATATGAAACACATTCATTTATTTCACTAACCATTCTTAAAAAGAAGTCTTTCATTACTGGGAGGTTCTAAGGTTATGTGGAGGACAATTTTCTAAAATTCTAATTCCACTGAAACCAAATTTTATCATTTGCAACAAATTTTTAAAATTTTTTAAATTTTCATTTATTTTCATAGATGGAACCTATCTTTTAGTAACCTACTATTTCCCTACTGATTTTTATATTTGACTTCATTCTCTTTAGTTCCTGATATATCTAAGTAGAACTTAATCTGGTAGATTTTTCAAAGAAAATAAAATGTTTTATATTTCTTCTTTTTCCTTTTCTTTATCATTTATTTATACTCTTCTACTTACAGAGGATAGCTTTCTTTTCCTAGTTTCTTCGGATAGAAATGATTGTCATTGTCTTTAGACTTTCCTTCTGTTCTGGAACAGGCATTTACAATTTTAAACTTCTCTCTATGCACTGCTTTTTAAAATTCTACCGAATTTTAAGTGTTATATTTTCAAATCATTCAATTAAAAATATTTTTGAACTTCAATTGAGATATTTTCTGACTTGAAGATTGCTTAAGTATATGCTGTAATTTAAAACTTCTGTAGTATTGATTTCTAATTTAAATCCATATTGGTCAGAGAGCGTATTGTAGAAAATTAAGTCCTTTTAAACTCATGAAGAAGTAATTAAAGACTCAGTATGTGGTTTAATTCATATATTCACAAGGGAAAGGAAATTCCAAACACAGTAATATATTACTATACAATTCAGAATATCATCATTGGCAATACACAATGATGGTGATTCGTTCAACTTAACATTTCATGCATCTTATAAACATTTGGCTACAAATATTACAACATTTCATAAGGTGTCAAGTAGTTTCTAATAAAATTAGACAGCTCCTGTGAATCCTGGCTTCATTATGTACACAAGTAAGTGCAATCATGAAATAAAAGTCTGTAGGATAATATTCACAACAGTTTTCTTCACACTAAATAAAAAGTGGTAAATATGCAGGTGTCCAATCAAGAGAAAAGGATAAACATCCATAAAGTGTTTCTAAATAATAATATTATTAAAACTTAAAGCAGGGACTATGGATTCACCCCAACAATGTGGAGGAATCTGAAAATTTTCATTCATTAGAGTTTTAAAATGCCTTACACAAAGGAAGTACTATTAAATGATGTCATTTATAAAAATGTTTAAAACAAGAAAAACTAATCCAAGGTCATATAAATGAACAGACTAGTTATTGTGTGTTGGTAAAAAGGGCAATATGAAGGTTTTTTTGGAAATCCTGAGGGAACATTCTGGGATGATGATAATATGCTTTTATTATTTTTATTTTTTTTTTGACAATTATCTTTTTTTAAGCAAATGCTTATAACGCCTTTGTTCATAAGAGTTGAAAGCTGGAAACATGAAAACCTCCACCCGGGTAAAGCAAAACACAAACGGTAGTTTGTCCAGAGTAAAGCACCTTCTGTCAATCAAAGGGATGAATTGATCCCGATAACAGATAAGGAAGATCCATAAACCCACTCAGGTGAAAAAGTGAGCCAGACACAAAACGCAGGAACTGTGTTGATCTTATGGTTGCAGACGGCAGCCAGTGGGGTGCCTTAGGGGGGCGCCTGAGCCCGTGGAGCTGCTCTTTCCCTCCTTTTGGGGGAGACTCGTGGGTATATATGGCCAAGCCTCAGGATCTGCAACCCTAAACGGATGTGTCACGTCGCACAGAAATGATACGTCCGTGAAGCTGAGGCCTGGGTCCCAATGGGATGGAGGAGAAGCCACACCCAGAGCGCCCACGGAGGCTCTGCTCACCTCGTCTCCCTAGCCCCGGCCTACCTGGTCTGGCCCAGCAGGGTTCTTCCTGCACCCAGTGCCCTCCGGCCAGAGGCCCAGCATGCTGGGGCAGCCCCTCCTACCCGAGCTCAGGCAGCAACATCCCCTCTCAGAGGAGGCCCCACGTGGGCCAGCTTCTCCCAAAACCTTGGCCCTTTCCAACCCCAAACGCTCACCCTCTCCCTCTCCCTGATGGGCAAAATAGTCCAGATGTGCGAGTGTCCTGGAAACAGGAGGCGAAACAGTATCAAGGCCTCGCACCGGGGCCTCCAGACCGGAACGGGACTCACGGCCCAAACGCCTGAGACAAGACCCAGGAGCGAGGCCAGGACGGGGTCTCTGAGGCCTGGGAAGTCCTGGGGGACAGGCGCCAGCAGGGGACACAAGGCGCCCATGCCCAGACCTCAGCCACCCAGGATTCGGGCCTCATCCCCTGAGCAGGCCCAGAGAGGGGCGCCCTCTGTTCCTGGGACCCCCGGAGAGGAAAGAGAAAACATAATGTGGATTCACTTTTCATGCCTACTGGCCAATTTCCCTGCACAGGGTGAAATGAAATAAACAGCCAAGTTGAGCGGGTTAAATGCCCACCTCTGTCTGCCGTCTGTCTCCTTGTGAGCAGAGGTAAAGGAACACTGAAAGCACAAGGGCAGAAGACAGACCTCCGAGGCCATATCCCTGCATCTCCCACACAGCACGCAGTATCTGGCCACTGCGGAAAGATGAATTAAGACTTTCCTTGAGCACTGGCGATCACGTTCCCTTACAAGGGTCTGTGCTCCCCGCCCCCGTCTGCTCCTATAAGAGTCTCTTTAGCTAACAGGTCCCCAAGGCACCTGCTGCAGTAGGACGGCCACCAAGTGGTCCTGCAGCAGGACCTGGGGGATTCGTGGCACAAAACATGGCATGGCCCACAGACCACCCCTCAGACACCCGACACGGCCCTGCAGGCAGCCCAGCAGCTCTTAAATGGGCTCTAGCCCACCATGGCCACCCCCTCTGAGCTCCGGAAGGATGGTGCCTGACTTAGCTCCAGGCAGGAGGAGGTGAGACGACAGCACTGTGGCTGCCCTCAAAGCCGGCCCTGCCCCAGCGCCAGAGGACAGAGAGTCTGCCCAGGATGCACGCTACCGCCGGCCCCACTGCTGGGATGGGATGCGGGCTGAGTCCAAAACAGACCCCCAGTTACTGCAAAGTTTGCCGACTGGACCCGGCAGAGAGGGCGGCACAGGCTTGCAGCCAACCCCTTGGGCCTATCCCACCCCGCCATCACAGTGCCAACACCCCGTCCATGGCTCCAAACCGGGACGTGTCCCTTACCTCCAGGCCGGCAGGAGCCTGATTCTGCCACCTTAGCCTACGTGGGGTCCCGGTGCCCAGCCTCCTCCACATCTTGGGGAGAGTCCCCACCCTGCACTCCTCCAGCTGGAGGACAGAAACAGGGGGGGGTTGATGCAGATTCAGGGTCTGTCTAGCAGGGGGCGTCCCTGCCCTGACCTCTATGTGTGTCATAGCCCGAAGACACTAAGCAAGGACTGGTCGACCTAAAAGGACACACGGGATGACAGAGCCTCAGCGTGGGAGGAGAGGAGGCCAGCTGTGTTGATGGAGCCAAGGACTCAAGTATCAGACATTCCAAAAGTCTGGCAGACCTGGCTCTGAATGGAGGTGTTAGGTGACTTTCAATTAAGCATCTTTATTACTTGTGCCCAGAGGATTGCTTAGAGGCCTCCACGCTCCAGAGCGAAGGGGTAGGGAAGTAGAACAAGGAGAAAGCAGGACCTGAACCATGTGGGGGCCAGAGGAGGGAAGGACAGAACGGGGAGATGCTGGAGTCAGGCAGCTCGGTGGCGGCATCTTTCCCAGCAGCTCGGTGTGTGTGGAGGCGCAGGGCCAGGGCTGCATCTTAGAAAGAGGCACCTGGCCGCAGTGGACACCAAAGGCGCAGTGGGAAAGTGGAGCCAGCCACAAGTGTCTGGCAGGTAGAGCAGAAGGTGGGAAAATGGACTCACTCCCCAGGAAGGCGCCTCTGGTCTGGCGTGAACCCTGAGGGCTACATGCAGGCTTCTGGGGCCCCTTTAGGCACTTCAGGGCGCAGAAAGTGCTGTTGTTGATTAGCAATGTCAGCCGTGACAAGGTTCAGGGAATAATGACACCTCCAGGGACTTTCTTATCACCCCTTTCACCTCACCATACCCCATCATCAGTCATCATCATCCCATCACCCCATTACCTTATCTTCACACGCCCATCATCTTCACACATCATTACTCACCATCATCCACCATCACCCCAACATCACCCACCATCATCCATCATCACACACCATTACTCCATCAGCACTCCATCATTACCTCATTACTCCACTATCACCTTGCTATCTCATCACCCCACCATCACCTCATTATCAACCCATCACCCTACCATTACCCATCATCACCCCACCATCACCCCACCACCACTCATCATCACCCACTATCACTACATTACCACCCCTTCACCCCATCACCCTACCATCACCCACCATCACCCATCACTGACCCACCATCACCCACCATCACCCACCATCACTGACCATCACCCCATCATCTCTCCACCACCACTCACCTTCACCTGTCATCACCTCATCCCTGGATGTGACCACAGCCTCCTTGCCTTGCAAGGTTGTCTGACCCACTCAGCACACACAGCGAGCCATGGCTGCAGACTTTAGAGAGCCGACCACTGTCTTTGTGCCATACCAAGCAAAACAGGGAGTGCCTGAGGCTGAAGACAGGTTCTGCTCTCCAGCACAAGCAGTGCCTCTCTCCCAGCCACTGCCAAGAGGAAGCTTCGACCCAAACTCTGCCGAGGAAAAGGCCGCCCCCCTCCCCAGCCCATGCCCAGGTAGAGATGAGGACCTGACCCTCCTCTGAAGCCAGGCTAGCCTGTGTGGTCCTGGAGGCTTCCAGACCTTCCTAACGGGTCCTAAGGGCCCAGGGGACAGGAAGCTCTCGCCCTCCTTCCAGCTGGAGGCTCTGGATGCCTGCTCAGAATGTCCTGCAGGCTCCAACTGCTTCGAGGTACTCAGCAGGGCAGATTCCCCAGTCTTCACCATACTTGGCTCAAGCCACATGTGCAGATGCGAGCCTGTGTATTGAGGAGACTCTTGGCTTTCCACTGCAGCCCTGTAGTCCAGGGACCCCACCAATCCCCAGACGCAGTCTCCTTCTGGGCAATCTCCATAGCAGTGCTGACCTCATCACCAAGCAGCTGGGATCCAAAACATGGAGCCACTGCCTGCTGTCCTCTTGCGGCTCCAAGGTGTGCAACCCCAGTGCCGGCTGCCCTGGTCTGGCCTCCCCGCCACACACTGCACCCCCAGATATCATATCCATGGTGACCTGCGTCAGCCTCCCAAAAGGAAGACTCCAGCAGAGAAAGGACTCTGGGAAAACAGCCCAGGAGAGGACCCTGTCCGGCCTCAGGAGCGACAACAGGGCCCCGAAGGATCCTTGGACACCCCTTTCCTCGCAGGCCTGCCTGCCCAGCTTGCCATATCAGGACTGTACCAGCTGCTTCCCAGGTCTCCTCAGATGTCAAACTGCAGATTTGAAACCCAGGTCACAAAATCAAATTAGTAAGTCACAATGGATAGTTCTTGGATGGAAAAGAAGGGACATGATAGGATGGGGCAAAGCAGAACAAAATAGGCCATGACAGAAAAAGTCACAGTTATATGGACAATTGTGTTTTCAAGTCATTTGCCCATTTTGTAATCGGTAGTTTGTCTTTTTATTGCTGAGTTGTATGATCTCTTTGCATATCATGGATATTAAGCCACTATTGGATATTGATTGCCAAATATTTTCTCCCACTGAGTTGGCTGCCTTTTCACCCTTCTGACAAAGTCCTTTGAGGTGCAAAAGTATTTAATTTTGAGGAAATTAAACAAAAAAAGTATCTATTTTTTCTTTTGTGTCTTGTGCTTTGGATATGTAGTTTTAGAAACTACCACATACCACAAGATCTTGAAGTTGTTTTCTTACAGTTTCTTCTAGAGTTTTATGGTTGTTGCTTTTATATTTAGGTCCTTGATCTATTTTGATTTCAATTTTTTATAAGGTGTGAAATATTGGACCCCTTTCTTTCTTTTGGATATGACTATTTAGTTCTCCCAGCACCATTTGTTGAATAAATTTTTCTGGCCCAGCTGGGAGTGTTGACTACCTTGTCAAAAGTTACTAGATTGTAGATGTGAGAGTCTATTTAGAAGTTCTTTTTCTCTCTCTTTTTTAGATTCAATTCTATTGGTCAATGTGTCTGTCTTTATGACAGTACTATGCTGTTTTACCTCTGTAGCTAAGTAATATGCTTTAAAGCCCAGAAGTGAGAGTCCTCCAACTTCATTCTCTTTAAAGATCTTTTAGTTATTCAGGACCCCTTAACATTTCAAATAAATTTGATAAGATTTTTTTCCCATTTCTGAAAAAAAGGATGTTGGGATTTTTATTGGGCTTGCATTGAAGCTGTAAATCAGTTTGGGTAAACTTGATATCTTAATGATATGTAGCTTCCAATCAATGAACATGGAATGTCCTTTCATTTATGTTTCTTCTTCAGTTTCTTTTAGCAATATTTTGTAGTTTTCTGCACATAGGCCCTTAATGTCATCAATGAAGTTTATTCCTAAATATTTGGTTGATTTAGTGGCTATTACAAATGGAATTTTTATAATTTCCTTCTCTGATTGCAAACCAGTAGTGTACAGAAACGCTACTCATTTTTGCATATTACTCCTGTATCTTGTCACTTTGCTGAACTTGACTCTTAGTTCTAGTAGCTTTATTGAATATTTTACAGGAGAGTCTAGATATAGGATCATATCATCAGTGATTAGTGAAAGTTTTACTTCTTCCTTTCCTATTTGTGTACCTTTTATTTCTTTATCTAGCCTAGTTGATCTAGCTAGAAGCTCTAGCACAATAATGAATAACAATGGTGATGGGCATCCTTGTCATTTTCCTGATCTCAGCAGGAAAGCTTTCAGTCTTTCACTATTGACTACAATGCTGGCTGCAGGTTTTTCATATATGCACTTTACCAAATTGAAAAATCTTCCTTTTATTCCTCCCTTTACAGGTGTTTTTTTTTTTTTTAATCAAGATAGAGTGCTGTATTTGTCATATGTTTTTTCTGGATTAATCAAGAGGATCATGTGATTTTTCTTCTTCAATTTATCAATGTGGTTTATTACACTAATTGATTTTTCATGTTGAATCATCCTTGCATATCTGGGATAAAACCCACTTGATCTTGGTGTATAATTATTTTAATATGCTTTTGGAATCTGTTTGCAAGTATTTTGTTGAGAATTTTTGCATCTATATTCATTAGAGATATTGGTTGGTAATTTTCTTTTTTTGTAGATCTTTATCTGTTTTTGATATTAGGGTCATGTTGGCTTCATAGGATGGGTTTGGTAGAATAATTTCCCATTCAATTTTTTGATGAGCTTGAGCAAGTTTGGTATTAGGTTGTCATTGAATGATTGGTAGAATTCAACTGTGAAGCCTTCTGGCTTTGGACTTTTCATCTCTGGGACATTTTTGATGAATGCTTTAATCTCTTCACCTGTGATTAGTTGTTGAGGTCGTCCATTTCTTCTAAGGTCAGAGAAGGTAGTTCTTGTGTTTCAAGAATTTGTCCATCTTCGCTACATTGGCTAGTTTTTTGGCATACAGTTGTTCATAATATCCTCTTAAGGTCTCTGTTATTTCTGTGGGGTCTGTGATAATGCCCCCCATCTCATTTCTGATTTTACTTGTTTGTATCTTTTCTATATATATATATATATATATATATTCAGTCTAGCTAAGGGTTTGTCGATTTTGTTGATATTCTCCATAACCAACTTTTGACATTGATTATTCTTTCTATTATTTATTTGTTCTTCATTTCATTTATTTCTGTTGTGTTCTTTATTATTTCTTTCTTTCAGCTTGGTTTGGGATTAGTTTGCTGTTCTTTTTCTATTTCTTCCAGGTGTACAGACAGATCTTCAATTTTAGCTCTTTCTTCCTTTTTAATGTAAACATTGATGGCTATAAAATTACATCTCAACATTGCCTTTGTGGTGTACCATAGTTTTTGATATGTTTTGTTTTCAATTTCATTCATCTCAAGGTATTTCCTGACTTCTCTTGCAATTTTTTCTTTCACCCACTGGTTATTTTAGAGTGTGCTTTTTATTCTCCTTATGTTTATGAATTTTTCCTTTTTCTGTATATTATTGATTTCCAGCTTCATTCCATTATGACCAGAGAGAGTGTTTTGTATAATTTCGGTCTTTTTAAATTTATTAAGACTTGTTTTGTGACCCAACATATTGTCTATATCTGAGAAGGATCCATGATCACTTCAAAAAAGATGTATATCCTGCTGCTTTGGATTGCAAAAATATATAGATGTCTGTTAGGTCTAGTTCATTCATCACATTATTCAAATTCTGTTTCTTTCTTTATTCTCTGTCTAGATGATCTATCCAATACTGAGAATGGTGTATTGAAGTCTCCAGGTATTGTTGCAGAGGCATCTTTTTCTCCCTTCCATTTTGACAGTTTGTGCCTCGTGTATCTTGGGGCACTCATGTTAGGTCCATAAATATTTAGTCTAATTACTTGTTTTCATTGAATTTCATCTTTTATTGATAAAATGAACTTCTCATCCCTTATAAAAGTTTTGTATTTGAAATCTATTTTGCCCTATATGAATAATGCTACTCCAGCACTTTTTTGGTTACTATTTGCACGGAATATCTTTTTCCAACCTTTCACTTTTAATGTGCTTGTGTCATGACCTCTGAGGTGTGTCTCTTGTAGACAATATATAAATGGCTCATTTTCAAATATTTTATTGAAGTACATCATTCAAACATAAATATACATAAATAATAATTGTATAGTAAATGTTGTGAACTTAAAAAAAAACCCTGCATAAGCTCATAATTTTTTATTCATTCTGTCAGTCTATATCCTTTCATTGGGGAGTTCAAATGATTAACATTCAATGTTATTACTGCAAAGGTATTACTTACTTCAACCATTTTGTCCTTCATCTCTCTTTTGTCATATCTTTCTGTTGTTTGTCTTCTTACCCTTTAGTTTACCTTTTCTAATAATATTAATTTCAATTATCTTCTCCAAATCTCTTTCCCCTGTTTTATTAGTCAGCCAAAGGGGTGCTGATGCAAAGTACCAGAACTCTGTTCGCTTTAATAAAGGGTATTTATTTGGGTTAGAAGTTTACAGTCACAAGTCTATAAAGCATAAGTTACTTACCTCACCAAAGTTTTTTGCCACATGTTGGAGCAAGTTGGCTGCCAGTCTCTGCAAGGGTTCAGCCTTTTTCTTCCTCCTAAGGCACCATTGTCCCAGGTCCTTCTGTTTCTGCTGGAAGCAAGCATAAGGCTTGTCTTTCTCCCTAGGGTTCATTTCTTTCTGGGTTTTCTCAGCTGTTCAAGGTACTGGTCTGTTCAGCTTCAAATTACCAGGCGAATGGCTTGACTGTCTCCCTCGGACTCTAGCATCAAATCTCCAACTATCTCTTCAGTCATTTTGCTTTCTCTGTGAGGCCCTGCTTCCCAAGGGTCAGGAACTCAATGTCATACTGACATGGCTGAAACATACACTTAATGATAATTTAATCAAGTAAAGGTGAAACCTCTGAATTTAATACTATCTAATATGCCCAGAGGACTACTACAGTTTACAAACAAATTCCAATATCTATTTTTGTAATTCATATATAATATCAAACTGCCACACTTTCTTTTTCCTTTCAGGGTGCTACACTCCTTTTAGTATCTCATGTAATTCTGGTCTTTTGGTAACATTTTCTACCAGTTTCTGTTTATCTGTGAAGACTTGGAACTCGCCCTCATTTTTGAAGGCCTGTTTTGCCAGATACAGAGTTCTTGGCTGGCAGTTTTTCTCTTTCAATACTTTAAATACACCATAACACTTTCTTCTCACCTCCATACATTCTGATGTGAGTTTAGCACTTAATATTACTGAATTTACCTTGTATGTTATGCTTTGCTTTTCTCTTGCTGCTTTCAGAATCCTCTCATTATCTTTTATATTTTCATTCTGAATAAAAGACATCTTGGGATAGGTCTATTTGGATTTATTCTGTTTTGTATGCATTGTCTTTCTGGGTATTGATGTTTTTGCCTTTCATAATTTTTGGGAAGTTTTCAGTCATTATTTCTTCAATTATTCTTTCTGACAAGACTGTCAAACCCACCTTCCTGGAGTAGAACAATCTGTTCAACAAATGGTGCTTGGAGGACTGGATATCCATAGCCAAAAGAAAGAAAGAGGACCCCTATCTCACACCTAATACAAAAATTAAATCAAAATGCATGAAAGACCTAAATATAAAAGTGAGAATAATAAAACTCCTAGAAGAAAATGTAGAAAAACATCTTCAAGATCTGGTGGTAGATGGGTATTTCTTAAAGTTTATACTGATAGCATGTGCAATGAGAGAAAACATGAATAAATGAGATCTCCTCAAACTTACACAGGTTTATGCTTCAAATATTGTGTAAAGAAAGTGATATGGCAATGAGATCAATGGGAGAAATTATTTGGAAACCAATGGTTTGATTTCCTTGCTATATAAAATGATCATACCGCTGAACAATAGAAGAGAAAGCAATCCAATTAAAAGATGGGCAAAATACTTACTCATTTCTCCCAAGATGAACTATAAATAACAAAAAGGCACATTAAAAAATATTCGCTACCACTAGCAATTAGGAAAATACAAATCAAAACTACAAGAAGATATCTTCTTCTTGTAGATAATGCCTCATAGAACGGCCATTATTAAAAAAAAAAACAAAAACAGAAAACCACAAGTGCTAAGGAGTATGTGGAGAAATATGAACACTCCTTCAATGTTAGTGGGAATGTAGAATGCTGCAGCCTCTGTGGAAGACAGTTTGGTGGTTCCTCAGGAAAATAAATATAGAACTATCATATGATCTGGCAATCCCTGTAGTAGGAATATATTGAGAAGGACTGAAAACATTGTCAGAAAAAGCCATTTGCACACAGATACTCAAAGATGCATTATTCACTATTGCCAAATGATAGAAACAACCCAATTATCTATCAACCAATGAATGGATAAACAAAATGTGGTATATATGTATCATGTAATACTATGCTCTTGTAAGAAGAAGTGAAATTGGAACACATATGATAACATATATTTTATAAAGACCAAATAAATGAAAGCATATTCTATGTCCAAATATTTGAAGAATAAATATTGTTAAGGTGCTAATTCTACCCAAAGCTATTTAGAGATTCAATGTAATCTAAATCAAAATTCCATCAGATATATTCACATAAATGGAAAAGCCAATAAACAAATTTGCATGGGGTTTTAGGGTCCAAATAACCAAAAACATCTTGAAGAAGAAGGATTTTAGAGCACTAACAGTTACAAATTTAAAATTTATTATAAGACTACAGTAATCAAAATATCACTACACTGGTACAAGTGCAGACATATAGACTATTAGAATTGAATGGGAGTTCAAAATAAACCTTAATGTCTATGGTCAACAAAGGAGAAAGAAGAGCCTCTTCAGCATATGTTATTGGACTAAATTGGCTAGCTATATGCAAAATAATGAATGTGGAACTCTACCTCTAACCACAGACAAATATTCACTCACAATGGAAGAAATACCTAAATATAAGAACTAAAATTATAAAATCTCTTGGAGATTGTATTATGTAAACCAAATGTTTATTTGTTTTTTTTAACATTAATACATTCCTACAATTGTGAACCTATTTTAAATTGGACCTTTTAGATAAGGTGTAGTCTAAATAAATTTGGGCTGTAATACAATTATTTCCATCTTTTATAAGCAGAATGAAATTTGGATATATAGAAAAAGGCAATGCAAAGGATAGAAACCAATGGGACCAGGAAGAGAAAGGAGGATGACCATGCCATGTGCACTGCCATGTGACAGAAAAGTCAAGGTGGAGGGTCACTGGCAGCCAAAACAAGAATATCCCAGTCTTTGGGGAGAAAGAATCAACTTTCTAATGCCTTAATTTTTCACTTGTGCCAGCCTCAAAACTGTGAACAATTAAAATCCTGTTGTTTAATCCAAACCATTTTATAATATTTGCTTTAACAGGCAGGAAACTAAGACAAACTATTAGAACAAAATATGGGGAAACCTTTACATTTATACCAAAAACCAAAGGCAAAAGAAAAGAAATAGATAAATGGGAGTTCAGCAAAATTAAGAAATAATGTTCATCAAAGTGGTTTATCATGAATTTAAAGAAAATCTATAGAATGGTAAAAATATTTAGAAATTATTTATCAAAGGGTTTATTATGGATATTGTATAATGAAATCTTAAAACTCAATAGCAAAAAGATATACAACCCAATTAAATTAAAGATCAAAATTAGAATAAATTTTTCTCCAAAGAAAATAGATAAATGGTCAATAAACACATTGAAAGATGCAAAACCACAAAATCATTAGGAAAATGCAAATCAAATGAACAATGAAGTAAAATTTTATACCCACTAAATTTATACCCACTAAAATGCTTACTATGCAAAACAAAACAGCTGTTGGAGATGATGTGGAGAAATTGCACCCTTGTTCATTGTTGGTGAGAAAGTGAAAGGATCCTGTTGCCCCTGCTGTGGAAATGAAAGGTTTATCGCCTGGCAATCCCACTTCCAGGCAAATACCCTAAAGAATTGAAATCAGGGCTTCAACAGATATTTTCACATCAATGTTCATGGTGACACTATTCAAGATTCTCAAAAATTGAAGCAACCCAAATGTCTATCATCACATGAATGTATAAGAGAAAAGTAGTAAATACATGAAAAGGAATATTATGACATCACAAAAAGAGTAAGCACTCATACATTCAACAAATGCATGAGTTTGAAGATAACATGTTGATTAAAATAAGCGAGAGACGGAGATAAATATTTTATAATATCACTGGTTAAAAAATTAGAATATGCAAATTAATAAAATCATAAATTAGAATACAGGTTACCAGGGCCTGGGTTGGGAGTAGGAAATAAATAGGGAGTTAAAGCTTAATTGATACAGAGTTTCTGTTTGACATGATGGAAAAGTTTTAGTAATGAACAGTGATGATGGTATCACAAAAAGATGAATATTCCCACCACTGAGCAAGAGCAATCAGGACATGGGTCACTTATATCATCTTAACCACCCAGTAAGGTTTTGGTAGTTAATAAAACTATCTGCTTAAATTGTTTCTCTACTTTGAAAAATGCAGAAATTAGAAGAAACCAAACATAATTTAAAAGGTAGAGAAAAACAATTAGCCCTAAATATTTTAAATATTCTAGTAAATCCTAGAAGTTATTTGGATATATCCAATACAAGCAAATCAACTTTGTTATTATTAATGTTGATTAAAATGGTCATGAAAATGTAAAATAGTGTAAACAAAAATGGATTATATATATAAACAACATATTCATAAAATAAAAGTTCTAATTTGTTAAATAAGTTGGAGCTAATATACTTTTTTATTAATGAGGAGATTTCAAGAACCTATAAAACAATAAGGGGATATATCTAGGCAAAATGTTTGCCTTTCAATTAATATTGGAAATCATGCCTGAAGGTGAAAGGATGCTTTGTGAGGAGGAATTTTAAGTGGAATGCTTTCCTTAGATACTGTGTGTGGGTAAGACGATAAAATAGACAGCAAGGCAACTCTGGATATACACTGACAAGAATAAGTTTAATAAATGATGTTACAAAGAAGAAAAGAAAGGACTTATATTCATGTCTTATAAAAGAACTAAAATTGTAGAATAATGAGGAATAATCTTGTGATCTTATTTTTGGAATAAAATCATTTTTGGTAGATCCACAGAACTTTTCATTAACTTTGTTACAGAAACAATTTCTAGATCATTCTGCCATAGATGGGAGTTATCAGCAGTCATCCTAGTTACCGGGTATTTGAATAAAACCAGTCACAGCTGTACATTGTTCAAAACCACTAGCCAATAAGGAAAATTTCTTATACGTCATGCATTGGTGATGATTTGATATTGAAGAGAAAGAAAATAATCACTGGATATGTTCAGATTTTTAAACAATCTTTTTTCAGGAATAGTATAAATATGAATGAATAATTGAAAGTTTATTGACTCTTAATGTCATAGTAAATCTTTTCATTTGCATAGATTCTTTTATTCTTTGAATTCTAGTGTTAATATACCTCAGCAGAGTTCAGGTAGAAAAACAAACAAAAAGAAATATGTATATTCATTCATTTCAAGAATGCCAGTTGTTGATCTCCTGTATCATGATTTCATACTTAAGAGCCTTATATTGATGTCATTGTTAGCATATTATTTATTAGTATTGTGGGTTGTTTCCATTTTGATTTTAGCATCAACTTAATAATTTATACTTTGACTTCCATGGACATTCACCATATAAATAGACATAAGCAACCTCACCATCATCATGGAATTCCTTCTCAAGGATAGCTATAGCTCCCAGGAGCTCCAAGTCTTGCAAGCTTTCCATTTTCTAGTGATTTATTTCAGAATTCTGATTTGGAATCCTGTAACTGTGACTATCATTGTACACAACCCAAGTGAAAACTTTTCAATGCATTTCTTTATGGGCAATTTATCCCTCATAGATCATCTATGCTGAATTTCAGATTCTGTTCCTTAAATTAGTATAACTTTTATGACAAGGAGTAAATTGATTTCTCAACCAGCATGGGCTGCAAAATTTCCTGGTTATCCTCTTTGGAACCACAGAATTCTCCTTCTTTTCTGTGATGTCCTATGACTGCTAAATTGTCATTTGCCACCCTCTGCACTATGGATTCACCATCATGCTATGTCCATGCACCCAGGCAGCTTGTGGTTCATTGACAAGTGGGTTGTTCCATTCTGCTATCCACTTGGGCTCCATGAGTGTTCATGTTGTTAGCAGGATGAAGCTAAGTGATTATATTCTTCACCAAGCAAAATATCAATATAATATATATCAGACTTACATACCCATTACTATTCCCAGAAGCTATATATATACTTTTTATTTTTAATATGTATAAAAGCATCTATCCCTCATTATATTTCTAGGTATAATAAGGCTTTCTCCACTATTTTTTGGACATAAATCTTCATATATTGATTCATTTCAAAATCTATTAGGATCAAATCATGAGTATTTGTCTATTGTCTTCATCATGGATATTCATTATTTTCCTTGTTATTACTATTATGTTGATGGTTTCATATCAGGATCATTATGATATGCATATTTCTAGAATAAATGTCTGTGGAAGATTTTAAGTGATATATGGCATAAAGATGCATGCATTTCATGAAACAAAGAAAGTCATAATTTTAAAAACTAAAATAGTAAAACGATGGGTGACTCCTTCAGTTATTTGTTCCTGACAGGAACTCAGAAACTACTGCTTGATCTTGATGACATTTATATTTCCCATTAAACCTTATTTTTTAATTCCTCACAACATTAATGTGTTGCAGTCATGAACTCAGGTACAGCTGATCCATGTATCTCAGGACAGATGTACCAACCCCCTCCTTCATATTAATGATCAGGAAATGTGGATTAAGTACATTTAAGCAAGAAGCACAAAATCCACTCTTGTATTAGTGGACTGGTTAAACCCAGCTCACAGGTCAGCTATGATTTTATATTCACTTCTTTTCACATGGTTTGTTGCTATGTTTTTAGTATAGAAATAGCTAACAGAGGCTACTGCTTAAATACTGATCAATTAAGAAGAAAAACTTGTTCCAGTAGCATAAGTAAAATGCACAGTTATCTATTTTATAAGAGAAAATAAAACTGTATCTGTTGGAAATGAAAATAGATGGGATGAGTTAATTTTAAAGGATTAACTAGAAATTTTAGTTAACAATATTTCCCTCTTCTTTAGAAGTAACGGCCTTTCTGGCTTTAAGTGATGCATTAACTCATTGTTTTAGTTTCCTAGGCTGCTTAAGCAAATGGCTTGCAAAGAGATGGCTTAAATAATGGAAAGAACATTTTTGAGGCTAATAGAAAGTCTCAATGACAGTATCACTAAGGTGATGTTTTCTTCCTGAAGGCTGGAATTCTGGGGTTGACAGCCAGTGATCTTTGGTCCTGGGCTCCTTTGTTGCATGGTATTGCACATGGAAGTCTCTACTGGCCTCTCCCTTTTCTTTCTGATTCCATTGATTTTGAGCTTCTCTGTGGCTTTCTATCTGTCTGAATTTCGTTCCACCTATAAATACTCCAGAAAGAGGATTAAGAGTCATCCTGATTGAGGTGGGCAACACATTAACCAAAATATTCTCATTAAAAGATCCTTCTGAAGAACTGAAAGCAAGGACATGAATAGATATATGCACACCAATGTTCATATCTGCATTATTCACTATTGCCAAAAGTTGGAAGCAACCCAATTGCCCATCAACAGATGAGTGGATAAATAAAATGTGGTATATACATACAATGGAATATTACTCAACTGTAAGAAGTAATACAGTGCTGACACACAGGATAACATGGATGAATCTTGAGGAACTTATGTTGAGTGAAATAAGCCAGGCATTGAAGGGCTATTATTATATGACCTCTCTGATATGAATTAAGCAAACCTAGCCAACTCAGAGATCTAGTCAAGAAGATTGGTTTATAGGAATTAGAAAGGGAAAGAAGGTTGTGAACCAATGCCAGTATGGGTGAAAATTATGATAAGATGGAAGTGAGTAGGCAGTATTTGGGCAGTGAAGGGGTATGACAGGGGTGGAGGGATACTATTGGGTTGGGTGGGGCAAGCTTAATGAGGAGTAGGGCAGGGAGAATGGGTTGGACAGTCCATCAAACTGGGGGTAGGGTTGGGGAGTGAGCAGGTGAACACTGGGAATTGGTGGGTACATAGGTGACACTACAATGATGAGAAAGCCTTTTTGGCAATATGACAAGGAAGGGTTACTGGTTTAAGGTGTTGGATGGAGGGCATTTGGAACAAGGCACACATGGGGCAGTCTTTGAGAGAATGTGTGAGTGATCATTTTTTCATAGTGTGCTGTATCAGTGGAGAGAAACCCACATAAAGAGTGGGAAGGAGTTGGACTCTCATGCTGGGGAGGTCCAATATGTTCTCAAACAGAGGGGACAGTGTCCATTGAGAGCATGAGCAGTTCCTAATAAGGAAGGACAGACTAGTGTATCAAGCCCTCAGCATTGTAGCAAATATTTATGAACTTTGTCCTCCAAAGAGTGAAGCCTGGTTGTCAACATGGACCCCAAGGAGACGGGGATGGAGGAATAGGATAGATGGAAGAGGGCTTATTTAGGGGGCAATGGAAGTGTTCTGAATAATCTTGCAATGATGGACACAGGCCATGTTAAATTTCAAAAAATTTTTTAAAGTATATAGTCTAAATGTAAATCATAATGTAAGCCATTGACCATGGTTAGTAGCTATGTTTCAATATTTGTATATCACTTCTAACCAATGTACAATCCACAAGTAAAATGATTATTAATAGAGAAGAGGGGAAAAGCAGATGATGTTGGGTATTTTGGAGTTCCCTATATTGTGCATGTGACTTTACTGTGACTTAAAACCTGTTTGAAAACAAAAAAAAAAGTAAGACACTGGGGAAGAAATAGAAGAAAATGCCACTGTACATACAGGACAAAAGATATTACAGTTATGAAAGGCAAAATGCCAAAAAAAAATTTCTTAAAATATTTCTCAATTTTTTAATACCCCATTTTTGTTACTATATTTTCGTTTTAGTTTTTCTAAATTACTATATATTTTATTTCTTATGCTTAAACTTATCATTATTATTTCATTTTTTATCTTCCTATTAATTGAATTTGGCAACATTCTTGGCTTCATTTTTGAAGAAGTTTAGGATCACAGAAGGGTTACAACTATTGCAGCGGAGGATAAATGGTGTGGGGTGACAGTGATGGGGGATACAAGGAAGGAAGTTCACCTGAGCATACATATAAGGTATATAAATATATGTTCAAATATTCATGGGATATTGCCACAGTGGGTAGAGATTCACACAACAGCCAAAGGATTTTTGAATCCCCATTCTGGAGAGCTCTGCCACATTCTCTAATGGGACAGCAACATTCCCCCAAGTACAGGGGCAATGACTAGTGAAAAAGGATGGTCCATTGACGGGCCCTTGATATTGACAAGTATGCTTATGAGTCTTTTCCTTTTGAATTTGAAACTTGGCCTAGTGTTGTAGGTGCCTAAGAGTTACCTCCTGAGAGCCTCCTTGTTGCTCAAATGTGATCTCTCTCTAAGCCAAACTCAGCATGTGGATGCATTACCTTCCCCCCAACAAGGGACATGACTCCCAGGGATGAGCCTCCCTGGCACAGAGGGATTACTACCAAGCAATGACTGGTGATACAACTGGAAAAAGACTTTGAATAAAAGGGGAAAAGGTAAAGACAAATGAGTTTATATGGCTAGGAGACTTCAAAGTGAGTTGGCAGGTCATCAGAGAGGTGGTGCTTATGCACATCTCAGTAGGATTTCATAGATGGCCAAAGTGGACACTACCCCCAAAAAATGGGGCTCCTGAGAGTCCCAGAGACACCCAGATCTTCTGGTCATTGCAGATAGCTACAGAGTTTGGTTCCTTGCCAGTGGGCCCTACTTTGGAGATTGTGCTCCTAGGTGTGATGGAGTTGGACTCAGATGTGACTTCTCTACACATGCCTCTTCTTTCCCTTTTGTTTGAACTTATATTTGGTGCTGAATTTGGTAGGTATATGTCCAGAAGACTTGAATCTCTGGGCTGCCCATGAGCCGGCTAGGCCCTGAGCCTCAGTGGAGTTGCTACATCTACTCTCCAGTTCATTGAACTCACCCAGGACAGCTTATGGGGAGGTGAGGATAGACAACCACCACACCAAGGAACCAAGAGAGCCTACAACTGCAAGCAAGAGAGTCCCATTCATCAGCTGTATGGGATCTAAGTCCCATCTAAATTAGAGGTGGAGTGGGCATCACCATCCCAGAATCCTCAGGATTGGTGAATAAAATATGGACAAGAGTAGACTTACTGGTGTTCTACTATAGACTTATTGTAATTCTAACAATTGAAGAAATTATATCATTGATGTGGAGACAGTGGCCAGTGGAGGTGCTGAACTCACAGAGAGGGAAAAAGAGGTGTAATATGGGGACATTTTCAGGACTTGGAATTGACCTGGATAACATTGCAGTGACAGATCCAGCCATTATATATCCTGCCATAGCATATAGAATTGAGTGGGAGAAAGTGTAAACTACAATGTGAACTATAGTCCATGATTAGTGGCAATGCTCCAAAGTGTGTACATCAGTTTCAGTGAATGTACAACACTAATGAAAAAGCTGTTAATATGGGAAAAGTGGGAGGTCTGGGGAGTGGCGCATATGGGAATCTGTTATATATTTCTTTGTATAACAATTTGTGTAATCTGAGTATCTTTTAAAAATAAATAAAAAATATATTTTAAAAAAAGTTTTAACAATTTAAAAAAAATCCATCTGAGGTATATTCACATATCATATGGTCTATCTAAAGTGCATAATCAATGGCTTTTTTGTAGCTCTTACAAATTCCTTTATTGTAAAATAATAAAATAAATAGAAAAATAGATTGAAGGAAATTACAAATTTTAAATGGCAGTGCAGGGCCAGCTTAGATTTAATATAATCAATTACAAAAAATAGATAGAATAACATTTATTAATGTAAATAATAATTCAAATATAATAGAAATTAATTATAACATAGTTCTAATTTTTATATTACAGGTCTGATTATTGGGCATAATAATCATTAAGAATGAAATAAATCATTGGTTTTGTTATTTAATTTCCATTTAGTCTATAATTCTTTTTGGATAATCAAATTCCTATTTTGGAATTCTTTACACCTTATTGGAATGACTTACAGCAGATAAAATTTCCCAACTCATAATTTTATGAAGCAGAATATCTCAAATTCTTGTTCAACTGTAGTCATGCTAAATCATTATTGATCCAGATAGAATTTTTTTTATTTGAAGAGCATGAATAAGGAAGGGTTAAAGAAAAATGAAGCATCCAAAAATATACCTCTTCTCCAGCCCTCAATTAAAAGCAAGTGTTTATTTTTTATTTTAAAAACTACAGAATACTGATCACAGAAACGATTTGCCAGTTGCACTGAGTAATTTTTGTTCATATAATATAATATTGTTATTTTCCATTTATTTGGTCTGCTCCAGCTCTTTTTTGGTTACTATTTGAATGGAATACCATTTTCCAAGCTTTCACTTTTAACCTGGTTGTGCCCTTATGTCTGAAGTAGGCTTCTTCAAGAAAACATATAAATGGCTCATATTTTCTTTATCTATTCTATCAGACTATGTCTTTTGATTGGGGAGTTTAATCCACTAAAAAATAAATAATTGTGCAATAATAGCCAGAAATAGCAGCTATGTACAGCAGGGGAAACAGGGTGAGAGTTGAGGAATTTTCCTGTTTGTCTGTTTTCTGTTTGTTACTATTATTATTGAAATAATGAAAATGCTTTAATAATGATTGAAGTGGTGAACACACAGCTATGTGCTTATACCAAATGCCATCGATTGCATGCTTTGGATAAAATGTATGCTTTATTAATATTTATCAATAACATTGATTTGTAAAAAAAAACAAATTTGGAAAAAATTTCAAAGATTGAGACAATTTATTTGATGAGTTTTCTATTGCAAAATGTCTTGTGAAAAAGGGTAACCTGAATAAAGGAAAAACTCAATTACTGTGTGGGGAAAAAGATCCTTCTGCATGATCTTGCAATGACAGAAACAGGTCATTTTAAATTTTGTCAAGACCTATACATGTGTATGTTGCAAAATGTAAACCACACTTTAAAACATTGACCATGGTTAGTAGTAATGCTTAAATAACTGTACATTAATGTTAACAAATATACCAAACTCATGTAAGAAGTTATTAATACAGAGGATTGGCAGAGGGGGAGGGGTTCAGTATATGGGAATCCCCTACATTTTCTATGTGACTTCTCTGTAACCTAAAGCTTGTTTAAATTGTCCTGATTGAAATTGCAATGACAAATATAGGCCATTTTATATCATCATATAACATGCAAAACTGTGTGGGAGAAAGTGTGGTCTACAATGTGAACTATAGTCCATGCTTAATGGCAAAGCCCTAGGATGTGTTTGTCAATTGTAATTAATGTGCCATACTAATGAAGGATGTTTTTGTGGGAGGTTGTAGGAGGTGTGGAAGGTAGGGCATATGGGGATCCCCATAATTTTTGTGTAATATTTATGCAATTTAAGTATGTGTTTAAATAAATTAAAAAGCACACACACACACAAAACAAAAAGCAAAAAGCAACAACAACAAAAAATAAGACATTAGGGGAATATTTGGAATGACTTGTCACTGTACCTAAAAGATAACAGACCTTTCAATGATAGAGACACAATGAAAAATGTTTTTTTAATTTTTTATCTTTGTATTTTATTTGCTATTTTACATTATTATTTTATTTTATCATTATTTTAATTTAATTTATTTGGCATTGTTAGGGACATTTTCGATCGCACAACTATGGCAGGGGAGAATCACTGATGTGGAGTGTTGGTGATGGGGAGGGGTTCACCTGTGGCATGCTTCTATGGAATATGAATATGTTCAAGTGGTCATAAGGTATATGTCTAACCACAAACAAATATTCACTCACAGTCTGGGAAGTTCTGAGCATGTCCTTACTCTCATTCTATCCAGAGGGTTTTGCTGGGTCCTGACTGCAGTTGACAATTTCTGCAGGTTTGGTTAAGTCATTTCTGTGCATGCGCTTGAACGAGTCCCTACAACCCAGGCCTACAAGAACACATTTGTGTCCTCTTTTGGTTTTCTCAACTTATTGCATCTTAAAACAGCTCTGGGTTTGTGATCTAAGCTACCCATTAATGTCCCTATCATGGGACATCGAATAGACTCTCCATACTCCAAGCTACAATCGTTGCTGAATATCTTCATAAACAAATAAAGGACAAGCTTAAGGTGCTGAGGGGTGGGGAAAATATAACCCAAATTCTGGGTTACAATCTCAGTTGAGGAGACCATGGTCTTTGTTCACTGGACCACCTAAATGCAATATGGACCTTTCTGGATTGACCCCATCAGGCTCTGTGGGATAGGATACACTAACAGTGATGAAACTAAGAGTAGAAATGCCTAACAGGAAAAATAAAAGGGAGTGGGATTAGGGTGTAAAACGGAACTGCTGCAATACAGGATGCTCTAAGAACTAATAAGTAGAAAAAAGCAGCGCCTCTGAGTGATGGAGGGAATTTAAACATATCATAGGAGATGGGTAGAAAATTCTACACAACAACATATAGAACTTATCAAGATTCCAGGGAGAAGGGAGAGAGGAAAGGAAGCTTTCTCCTCTAGGTGAAATAACTGCTCACAAAAGGCCAATCTTAAAAATTTACCCATATCCAGGGCAAGAATCAGGTGCAGAAGAGCTGAGAAAAGCTGAACACTTAAACATGGACTATTCTAAAATTCCAGAATAAGTTGGGCAAAGTGTTAAAGTCTTTACACAAAGCCATTCAAGAATAAAACCCAACACAAGAGGAAGAAATTGACCTTCATAGAGAACACATCAAAATAACCAGATACCTAAACATCAACAAAAACATACAGACCATACTAAGACACAGAAAGATATGGCTAAGTCAAGAGAACAAATTAAAAGTTCAGAGGAAACACAGATTAAGCACAACTAATCAAAGTTCAAACAAATCTCCTAAATACATTCAAGGATATGAAGGAAAATATGGGTAGAAATAAACTAACAGTGGATATGGTGCTAATAGACATGTTGGGTAACAAAACAAATCTCAATAAATTTTAAAAGATTGAAATTACACAAAGCATCTCTGACCATGATGGAATGAAGTTGGGAATCAATAACAGGCTGAGATTGGGAAATCAACTAAGATGTGGAAGTTGAATAACACACATTTAAACAATCAATAGGTTAAAGAAGACATTAATAGGGAAAATCAGTAAATATGTTAAGATGAAATAAAACAAGAAAACAGCATATTAAAACATCTAAGAAGTAGTGAAAGCAGTTCTAGGAAAGAAATATATAGCCATAAATGCTTCTATTAAAAAAGAAGAAAGAATTAAAACAAAAGATCTAACTGTATACCTGGGAAAACTAGAAAAGGAACAGCAAATTAAATCCAAAGCAAGCAGAAGGAAAGAAATAAAAGATTAGAGCAGAAATAAATGAAACAGAACAAAAAATATATACCAAACAAAAGTTAGTTCTTAGAAAAGACCAATAAAATTGACATCCCCTTTGCTTGACTGACAAAGTAAAAAAGAGAAGACACAATAAATACAGTCATAAATGAAGGGGGCATTACCACTTAACCCACAGAAATAAAAAGGATCTTAATTGGTTACAATGAACAACTGTATGTTCAAAAATTAGACAATCTAGATGAAATTGTACAAATTTCTATAAACATATGAACAGCCTACACTAACTCCAGGAGAAATAGATCTCAACAAACATACTGTAAGTAAAGAAATTGATTCAGTCATCAAAAACCTCCCAAAAAGAAAAGCCCATGACAAGATGGTTTCACAGGTCAATTCTAGCATACATTCCAAGAAGAATTCATACCAATTCTGCTCAAACCCTTTCAAAAAATTGAAGAGGAGGGAAACAATATCTCATTCTATGAGGCCACGTGTCCCTAAAATCAAAGACAAATAAAGATGATATAAAAAAGGAAATTACAGATCAATAAGTGTCTATATATATATATATATATATATATATATATATATATATATAT
>JAQZBX010009753.1:0-32808 GCA_029593785.1 Cabassous unicinctus
TCTCCTTGAGACTTCATTCACTCTTCACCAGTCCACTCTCTACTTATGGCAAATGAAATATTTTAAAAATAAAATCGAGATCACACAGCTCAACAGCTTCAAAACTTTCAGTATTTTTCTGTGTCATAGAAAGTAAAAGAAAGACATTTTTCCATCCTACATGTTCTACACTATCTAATACATAATTAGCACATTGAGTCACTTTCCCCTCCCTGCCCCTCCATATCTGCCTCACACAACTTGCTGTTCTATCTCTTGCTCATGGCATTCCTTCTGCCTCGAATATACCTTCCCTACATTCTACATGACTAGCAACTTCACTTCCTTTAGGACTTGACTTCAATGTCAGCATCCCTGATTTTTTTTTTTTTTTGACAGTACTACCTGAATTAGGACACCTTCTCATCTTCAATATCTAATACTTTATTTGTTTCCTTAATAGGAATTTTTACAATCTGCAATTATTTTTCATTTTCCACTTGCTAGTTTGTTGCTTGGATTCTCTTGTAGAATATAGGATGCATGAGAGCAAAGACAGTGTATGCTAATTCTATGTTACCTATGACAGACCCCGAGTCATCTTGGCCATTCAATAAATAATTGTTGAATGAATTAGGAAATATGATTTAAAAACTCAGATCATTATATTGCCACATATGTAAAAAAAGATACTTGATGGAGAGGTAAACCTGGGTTTGAATACTGACTTGGGAATTTAATAACCTTGTGATCTGGACAAGAGATGTACACTTTTGGAGTCATAATAATAGTTTCATTCCCTCTAATACCAAACATCGATTTTTTTTTTTTTTTTTGGATAAGGATTTGCGATAATGTCTGCAAAGTACATAGAACATGGCTATCCATGACTACAGCATGACTGCCTCAATAAGTAAAACAATTTAAAAAAAAATTTTCATTAGTAAATAATAGTTTCAGTAATAGAAGTAACAGTTGCAGTAACCATAGTTGTATATAGATTTTTTGTAGCATTTAGGCCAAGAGTACTATGCAAATCAAGAAAGGGAATTATAAGCTAAGTATTATAAAAAAGAAAATGAAGTGAATTTCAGGTTGTTTTTTTTTTTTTTTTTTAATGGTTTTGATTATTTATTTATTTATTCATTTCCCCCCCTTCCCTGCCCCATTGTTTGCACTCACTGTCTGCTCTATATGTCTGTTCATTGTATGCTCATCTTCTTTTTAGGAGGCACTGGGAACCAAACCCGGGACCATCCTATCTGGGAGGGAGGTGCCTAATCACTTGAGCCACCTCTGCTCCCTGCTTCTTGTGTCTATCATTGTGTTTCTCCCTTGTGTCTCATTGTTGTGTCAGCTCACCGTGCCAGCTTGCTGTCTTGCTTGTCTTCTTTAGGAAGCACTGGGAAATGAACCAGGGACCTCCCATGTGGTAGGCAGGTGCCCAACTTCTTGAGCCACATCCATTTCCTTGTTGGATTGATTTTTAAAATTAGCTTTAAACTGAAATTGTCTGACAACATAACTAAGAATGTAGCTACCTTTAGAACAATTTTTCAGAGGAAATTCAAATGAGTTGACTCAGTAAATTCTGCAATAGTTTTGAAAATATGGCTTTTGATATGATTGCAAATTAGAACACTATAACTCCTTACAATTTCTACTCTTTAAAATACAACCCAATCAGCCCTGAAATATGACTAGTATACATTTGTGAGGCTGTGTTCCTTAGTGTGTGTTAATTAGATTTGGGATATGTCCCATGCTTCAGATAAAATACTTCAACTACTTTCCTTTGAAATAATCACTCAGGTTCCACTGTTCTATTTAGAAAAGGTTAAAAACTTTGATTCTCTTTTTAATAGTCATTTCCTCATTCTCTAGCTAGCTTTTAACCTCAGTGCCATTTTGACACAGAGATTAAAAATATCCTGCACCAATCATGAGATGTTTGACCTTTTATGTCCTAAAAGAAAAGGATACAGAAAAAGATGATATCATCTGTGGGGCAGTATGTGCAACTCTTTAAAAAATCTCTGCACGCCACATTTGTATTATGTAGCTTTGTTCCCAGAACCATTTTCCCTGGTGTATTTGTGTCACGGAGATGCTTGATTCAAGCTTATGTATTCGTATGTCTCTTTTTATTTCTAACGGGAAGCATTAATAAGGAAGAAAGATTAGGAGTGAGTTTTTGAGATTGGTGTATGAGAGCTGGGACATGTATGGAATGCATGGTTTGAAATGAAGAAGGGTCAGGAATATTAGATAGTTAGATAATTGAGTTGCAGCAGCCAAAATCCTGAATTAGTATATTTGCAAAGAAAAAAGAGCCATGGCACTTCCTGTGAACTCTCAGCAGCTCACAGCCACTTTACATCAGCCTTTGCTAGTCAATTTGCTTGTGCGATTACTTATTTATTTAGCCAATTACAATCTGTCCCTTATGCTTTGCAGTAACCTTCCTGAACACATACATTCTTTAATTCATGATCCAGAAACCTGAAATGTCTTATTCTAGTCCATGTTCCTTTTTTCAAATAGCAGAAAGAAAACTTTGGGCTTAAACTCTTTCAGTGATTATGTTCAACTGCCATTTTCTGGATCTGGGAGTGACAGGCTGAGGTGACATGGGAATAGGCTCAATTCAGGATTAGGTTTTATTATCCTATTTAGTGATTATAACTTCCAGGCCCTGCTAAAATATCGATTAACCCCTGTGTCCCTCCAGTAAGTCTTCTAAATCCCAAAAGGTGCAAATGCCCTGCAAGTTGACTATTTCATGCGGACTGTTTTGAGCCACCTTTTCCTCCCTTACACTTCTAGCTAGTAAATTTGGCTTATCACTCTGTGACCAACCAACAGCTTTTGAATTGCTACAGTAAACCCAAAGTTAGGAGCCATAGGTTGGAGATTCAAAATTAATATCCTTCCTTGGATTGTGTAAAAACATTTTGAAGAATGGGGACTTCTCCCAAAATGATTTTCAGTTTTCAGTGGTTTAGACAAAAAGTGTTTTCCAATTTTCAAGTAACATATGAGGTTTGAGCCAGTTATCCCTGGAAACCATTTCCACCTATTCCTGTTATCTATTGCTGTATTGTAACACAATAATAAAAATATTATTTTATTATTTTGTGGGTCAGGTATTTGGGCATAGATCAGGTGGGTGATTGTTCCAAATGATGTAAGTTGTGTTGCTTGGTTGTATTCAGGAGGCAAATGAGCTCTTCAGGAAGGACTAAGCATTATTACTTACTTATCTGGTACCTTATGTTGATGGCTGAAATCTGGGCTCAGCTGGTACCATCCAGCAGCATGCCCACAGGTGGCTTCTCCAGCATAGTGGTCTCAAGGTAACCAGTCATCTCATACAGAAGCTTAGAGTGCCAGGAGAGTGTTCCAAGTGGCCCAGCAGAAAATTCAAGGCTGCTTATGTCCTAGCCTCAAAGCCCTAGAATAGCATTTCTTCTCTGATCTATTTTTCAAGCAACTCACTAAAGCCAGCCCAGATTACAGAAAGAGGAATTGGATTCTACCTCTCAATGGGTGAAATAGCAAAGAATCTGTGGTTATCTTTAATCTCTCACATTGCGCAACCCCCTATTTTCCATAACATGGATCAGTTCTACCATAGTTTAGCAACCATTAAAAATGGTGGGATGGTAACATTGGATTAATTAAAAATTCTTTTTTCATTTCTCCATTCATTCATTCATTCAATCAACAAAGATTAATTGAGGATCTTTCATTTGCAGTCACTGTTCTTGACAGTGGGGAAACAGAATTGAATGCCTTATAAAACTTAAACTCTAATAGGAACAAGGAGAAAATTTACAGAGGCAATCTACTCCAAATATTCTATTGGCTTATTTCAGCAATTTCCAGTACTATGAGGTAGATTTATCATGTTTACATGACAAATGAAAAAAAAATTCATAGGGATTAATCTTGCTCATGTTCATACCACTCATAATTTAAAAACATAAGATTTTATATCAGTAGGCCTCATTCCAGATTTTGTGTTTGTATTTTAGGAATATTGATTAACTTTAGTAGCAAATAACTTTTGTTGTTTTCTTCTTAATGCAAAAATATAAGTTATTCCTGGGATAATTTAGAAAATACAGTAAGCAAAAAAGATATTAAAAGATCACAGATTTTTAATTTAATTTTACATATTAAAAACCACAGATCTAGCATTTGGGTGTATTCCTGTATCTTTTCACTTTGCTATGTGTAATGGTTATGATGATATGTCAACTTGGCCAGGTAATGGTGCCCAGTTGTTAGGTCAAGAAAACACTGGGCTAATTGTAATGCAAGGGCTTTTCATGGACTTTAATCATCAGTAAGTGGATTGCAAATGTGGCTTGTTATATCTACAATCAACTGAGGATTTTGCCATCAGCTATGAGTGACATCTCATCCAATCAGGTGAAGGCCTTAAAAGCAGAAGTGATTTCAGCATTCAAAGAGAGAATCCCTGTCTCTCTCTTGTTAGCTGGACTTACAATGCCTTGCTGCGAAGGAATATTCCAGCAGCAAAGGGAAATTCCAGACAGCCAGCATCTCCTAGGGAACTCATTGAGGACTTTCATCAGAGTCCCTGGCTGGTAGCCTGTCCTATGGAATTTAGACTTGTGCATCCCCACAGTCATGCGTGACAATTTTATAAAATCTCATACCATTTACAGATATCTCCTCTCAGTTCTGTTTCCCTAGAGAACCCTGACTAATACACAATGTAACAAACCACCCCAAATTTTTGTGGCTTGAAAGAGCAAGTGTTTATTAGGCTCACTAGTGTGGGGTTTGTTGATTTAGACTGGGCTGAGCTGTGGTACTTTTCTGATTCTCCAGGGGTTTCCTCGCACATCTCACATCTGTGAGTTAGTCTCCTCTGCTTCTGGGAGTGGGCTAGCTCACTGTTGGGGAATCTCAGGTTGCTCTCACATATTCTCTTTTCTTCTAACAGGCTGGCCTGGGCTTGTTAACATGGAAGTAGCAGGGTTCCAAAAACAGAATAGAAGTTTGCAAGGCTGCTTGAGGTCTAGTTTTAGTACTGGCACATCATCAAAAAGCAAGTCACTAAGCCAGCTGAGATTTAAGGGGTGGGTAAATTGACTACAATTCTTGGATGAAAGAAACTGGAAAGTCATACTTCAAAGGGTATGGACTCAGAAAAGGGTCTTATGTGGAATGTTTGGTAAGGTCAATTGTAAATATGTGGTAATAAATGGAATTGATGGTAGTACTTTATAATGAGTGTAACAAACACTGTTGATTTATGGATGTGATTGTGGCAAGGTAGTCTACGGAGGTTAATATTAGTTGGAGGGCAGCTGGAAGATATTATAGAGAATGTGTAACAGTGATCTTGGCAGTAGATGAGGATTGTGGTTAATAAAATAAATACAGGAATGTTCTCTTAATACAAGTGTTAAGAATATGGTGATATATGGGAAAAATATAACTAATGTAAGTTATAGATTGTAGTTAACAACACTATTATGATACTTTTGTAGTAAAAGCAAGAAAGGTACTATGTTAATGCTAAAGGTAAAAAAAAGAATATGGGGTTTGGTTTTATGAAATATGAATATGCTTAAGCATTTTTCTCTCTTCTTCACTGTCCTTATTAACAAGGAGACCTTGATTATGTCATGTAACTAATCTGTGCTCACCTGTGTATCTTTCTGAACACTGGAGAAACAATTGAGTTTGTTTGGGGGATTAGATGAGATAAAAGTGCCTGGACAGAACCTTTTTGGAGTAATGCTTCAATAATGTTGAGCTGCCTTTTGTCTGTTATTTTACTTTTTGAATTTGAAATAAAGTTTGAATAAAATTCTTTTAAAAATCAAAAATAAAGGGCAAAGAGTTGCAGCCAGTTTTTCATCCAATCTGCATGAATTCTTGCATGATTTCATCCCTAAGTTTCTATGTATAAATACAAATATAATCATAAAAACACATAAGTTTTATATATACATATTAATTCGATCTGAGTATTCTTACAGTAATAGCTTGGTTAAAAATTTTTTGCTGATTTTTTTAAGTGAAATGGTACATTACCATTATTTTAATTTGAATTTGTTTTATTGTGAAATTAAATATATTTCCCTATGTTTATTGGCTACTTGTTAGCTGGACTTACAATGCCTCGCTGTAAAGAAATATTCCAGCAGCAAAGGTATAGCATCTGAAAAAAGAAATTAAATTCTTTCTTGCCTTCATATCTTTCTCCATCCATTGCTGCATTTTTTTGTTCCCTTCCTAGTGAAATTTAACTTTCTCACTCTGTCTCATCTCCTATACATTCCTTACTTCTATGTGTTCTAACTTCTTCCTTGAAAAACTTGTCAAAACCAGTTGAACCTCCACTCCATTTCTCAGTCCTTCTCAGTAGCATTTGACAGTGTTAGCCCTTATATTGGTCTTAAAACATTCTCATTCCTCATCATTCTTTTCTAGTTTCCTTCCAAACTTCACCAATTGCTCCTTCTCATTCTCTTTTTTTCTACTTACTTCTCAACACTACACATAAATATTTGGATTCCTTGAAGCTTTTTTCAGGGCTCTTTTTGATAATCTCCTTGTTTTTCATGGTATAAACATTATCTTTGTGCTGAAATTTCCCACATGTATATTTCTGGCCTACACTATTTCTCTGAGCCCCAAACTCATTAAACCAAATATCACCCTGGCATCATCCCTTGGGTATTTCACAAACATGTCTAACAACGTGTTGAAAGCACAAGTCATTGTCATTCCTCTAGTCTTATTGTATCCACTCTTAAACTCATTTTTCTCTTTCTCAAAAATTAAAATCACCATTCACTCATTTATTGAAACCAGAAGCCTACAATTGATTCTAATATTTCCTCACTTTTTCTACCTAACAATCAAATTCCTTTTGATTCAATGTTGAAATAATCTCTGGAAGACATCCACCTTTCTCTACCTCTTCTCTTGAGTCCAGTCTCTCCACATACCAATGAAAAGTGGATTCCAAAAAACTGAGTTGGGTCAAATCATTCCTTTGTTATAATCCATTCATTCATTAGTCTATTTTTCTGTTTGTGTTTTCCTTTCCTACTGTCAGGGACCATGTCTTCCATGCTCACTCTTGTAATCCCAACATTCTGCCTGAAATACAGGCAACACTCAATACATGGTTTTCTATAGACATGAAATGAAGATAATATAGTGTCAGAGCAGTCAGCAGCAAGGAAACAATAGCTTTAGGTAGAAAATGGTTATTAAGAATGTCAAATACTGAAATGGAACCAGAAGTAAAAAAGAGCATTGGTTTCTATAAACCAACCTGTGGAAGCAGTTGGTGACCTTTGAGAGAGCAGATTCCTGGAAGCTGGCATGGTAGAAACCATATTATAGAAACAAATCACTGAATCATCAATGAAGAGCTGTGGGATACAGGTGTAGGATGCCCTTTCAAGAAATTTTGGAGTGAAAAGAGGAAGAATAGTAAAAGATAGGCTCAAGTTTTCTTTGAATTTCAATCTAAGTAAAATGGCAAAGGAATATTCAGTTATGAAGGTCAATTTCTTTATTAATTAGTAGAGACCTTCCAGGCTCTAGATGTGAGGAAAAAAGGGTTCACTAGAACGAGAGAAGGGGCTGTTATGAAACAAGGTGTAGAAGAATGTTGCAAGACTGAAGCCAATAATAAAGATAAAGAGTAAATGCCTTTGCAAAGTTTTTTACTCAGGAATAAAAATAAGTCAAGATAATGAAAATACAGAAAATGTCATAAGGAACGTCCTATTGAGGCATTCTTTATTTTGCTTTGTTTTGCATTTGCTTTTTTGAACATTATCATATTTCTTTTACTAGATTGTAAACCTTTCAAGAGACAGGATCTCCTCTATATGTACAACACAGAGTGAAAAGGATATTTCAAGTGAAATCTTTTCTTCTTAAGCAATAAATAGTTTGCATTTAGTAGTAAAACTCTCATTCTCAATTTTATACCCAACTTCAAAGTTGTTAGGTAGTTTATCTTTGGTGGAGGATGAAATGTCATTTTCATCAAATCATTTTCTGTTTTAAGAGAAAGCATTTTATATTTCAGATTCTAATATATAATATACAATTACATATTCTCTTTCTGTAATTACATAATGTTAATTGAGTGCTAATTCTGTGCCAGTCAATGTGCAAGCATTTTAAAGCATGTTTTATCATTTGAGCTTTGAAAAACAGAAGAGGAGATAGATATTTTTCATCCCTGTATACAAATGGGGGAACTGAGGTTTGAAGGCCATCTGTCTAAAGTCACACAAAAGAGTGGCAGAAAACATAGTTCTGCTGGTCTTCAGAGCCTCAGACCTTAACCTCTGCATTATTGAAACAAGAAATGTACCAAACAAAATTGCCCAAGAATAAGCTCCAGTTGTATTAGGCTGTTTTTTTTTTTTTTGTTTGTTTGTTTTTTTCATGTTTTGATGTCTTTTAAAAATACTATTTAAACTAAAAACGTTGATAAGCCATGTCTCTACCAACTTTCAACCTTGCTGACAGTTGACTTTGTAGTTTATCCCACAATATCCTGTCTATAAATGGATAATTTCCTATTCCATTTAATATTTTTAAACGGTGAGACTAAAATTTAACAACAAAAATATGATTGACAAAAGATACTCTAAAAAAGAAATAGAACCTCTAATTTCCTTGCTTCTGTTATGGCTTCCAAAGAGATGCTTGGCAACTGTGAATCTCTTTTAAATAAATATTGATGTGTCCATTTGGAAAGTAATAAAATCTAATGCCTTTCACAGTTGGTAGCAATAGAAACAAAGTGTGTATTGTTCAAGGTGGCCTTAATAGCTGGCACTGAAGCTGAGTCAGTTTTTATAAGCATTTTAAATTATGTTACTCAGCAATTATTGTTAGCATGGGCATTGGTATGTGTAATTATCTAATGTTTTAAATTATCTAGAATCAATATGAAGGTACTAAAAGCTTAGACGTATAACTTTAAAATGGTTCACAAGAACTCATTTGACACTGTGTTAATGTTTCTGCCCTATTTAACCTATATACCTTGTGAAAACAAGTTAATTTAAAAGTTTAAGATGTAAGCTGCTCTAATATTATAAAATGTATGAAAGTTACCATCATAAGGAAAACAAGTAATGTTTAGGGCAACAATATAGCTAAGATTGCCTCCTGCTTCCCATTGTTGTACCTAATATTGTTTTGCCTTCCTAAGCTGAATTCATTCAAACCTTGATTGCAAAGAGAGAAATTACATTTGCTAAGTCATTTAGATAGTTACTTCACTGATTCTTTTCCCATACTCCAAACTTAATCTTTTGTTGTTGTTGTTCTTTATAGTTTTCTGTAGGTATACAAGGATTTCATGCAATTAATATAAAATATTCCATATTCTGGTTTCAAAGAAGAGTCTTTGGATGGGCTGAAAGTAGCATGGTGGGAGCAATTAACATTGGGATCACACTTGTATCAAGATGAATATTGCAACAAGTGAATATTCTATTTAACAACTGTTAAGTGGTGCTAATGGGCAGCCCTAGACCACAGGCTGAGGAGAATCTATAAGTGAAAATGCAAATCTTGTTGCATATGACTGAAGTGAAATGAATTGGGTAATTAAGAAATAACTCCAGTGTAAGATATTGTACTATGAAATTTTAATATGCACATGGTACCTCAAAAGATCATTTTAGCATAGCGCATATCTTCCATTGGCGAAACTCCCTTTGTGAACAATAGGAGTCCCAAGTTTATTCACTATAGCAGTTAACCTACAGAGGGTAAATAGCTTTGTAAAGCATGTCTGGTCTGTCAGGGAAGGACACTGAGAGGTTATCTTGCCTACCTTTCTGCTTCCCATCAAGGCCAACTTAAATCATCTGAACAACTTGGACATCCTGTTATTAAAACTTGTCAGGAAGGATATTTTGTAACACTCCTTATTTGACCATATAATATTTAACAACTCTTATTGCCATATTCCTCTTTTTTATATATTCATTCTCTCTAATTCTATTCTGCATTAGAAAGTCCATTTCCTAATTTTTCTTTTTGCAGGAGAATATACCTATTATCTATATGTGGTTTGTTTTCTTTATTATCCTCCAACAGAATCAGAAACCATCTGAAATTAGAGTTTGTTTATAATTTTTTGAATTAAGCATACTGTGGCATTCATTTTGTTCCAAATAATTATTTCTGGAATTTTTCTCAGTACTTCTAGACCTTCAGAAAAGTGTTATCTGTTAAACCTTCTCTTTTTATTTCCTTTCTAAGAACTTAGCTGTGGTAGTCCACTAATCCAACTGTTTTTATGCCAATATCCTCAGTCCTTTTCATTTTCCTAGTTAGCACTCACCAGTTTTCTAAGATGATTATTCAAAACTTCTCTAGTCTTCTAAAATCTTCTTTTCTAGTACCTTCCTCCTTACTATCAGTAGATGACCTTAGTTTCTACTTCTCACAGACAATAAAATTCCCTTCATAACTTCTTGTCTGTCCTCCATCCCCGACCTACCTAAAGGCTTTTTTACGTCTACACTCATGCTGTCCTGTCAACTAGAAGTTGTTCTTTCTGTCTCTGGTTAATTCTCCACTTCTGGATCCCCACTAGATAAATTACCTCTGAATTGTGTGCCATCATGGCACTATTTAATTATGATCAAGTAATTTTATTTTATCAAAACAAATAATAAAATCCTTCAACGTCATCTTTCTCCAACTCCACTTCTTCTTTCCTTCACTCAACAGTCAAGCATGTGGAAGAGCTGCATACAATTGCTGCCTCCTTTTATCATCTTTTATTAATCAGCCAAGCCATCCTATATGGCTTTAGTACCTACCAAACTACCGACTGCTTTCTCAAATGTCATTAATAATCACCCTATTCATAGATACAGTGAAAACATTCATTTGTTATTTTACTTGACTTCTTGGGAGCATTTGTCATACTCTCCTTGAAACACAATAATTCCTTGGCTCCTACACCATCATCTACTCCTGATTTTACACTATTTCGCTGAAATCTTTTTTGGAGGGTCTTCTGTCTCAATGCATCAATTAATTATTGCTGTCTGTAAACATTTTATTCTATATACCCTTACATGGGAGTGTTCTTGCCTTCTCCAAGGCCTCCAATTACCGTACTTGTATTGCCAGTATCCACTCTGAGATATGTTTCTGCTCTCTTTATCTGCACATCCAGCTTGTGCCTGGACTTCTTTACTTGCATATTCCTCAGACAAGTGAAGTTTCATGTATCCATATCTCAGCTTGTAAAGCATTTTCTTCTCCTGTCCTCATTTATCAGTGAATAGTGCCACCATCATGCATTCAGTTGCCAAAGACAGAAAGTTGGTTATTGTATAAATTCCTTAGTCACCAAATCTTGTTTTGATTTTTTAACTATGTCTCAAATGTGTGTACTTATGTTCATTCCCCAGCCTTTATTCCATTTTAGGCCACAATTATTTCTTGTCTAGGTGATAGGGATATTTTATTAACTCATTACCCTTTTCTCCAGTTTATTTTCTACATTGCAATCAGTTTTTTTTTCCTAATTGATCATTATTTTTTCTTAAAATTCTTTAGTTGAGGGGAACAGATATAGCTCAAGTGGTTGAGCACCTCCTTCCCATGTACAAGGTTCTGAGTTTGAGCTCTAGTACCTTCTAAATACAAACACAAACAAGTGAAAGAAAAAACCACTCACTGGGGAGTGGATGTAGCTCAGTGGTTGAGTGCCTGCTTCCCATGTTTAAGGTCCTGGGTTCAATTGCCGGTACCTCCTTTAAAAAAATTCTTTAATTGATAAAACTATGCATTGAGCTGGTGGTAAAACCTCTCAGAGAAAAAATATTTATATTGGCTTTAAAGTACAGTCATTTGCCAATTTATCACTTGTGAAAAATACGTGAAGGAAAAGTAATTTCTAGCCATGTACCCCTGAGCCTGGTGAACACATTTTTACCATGGAGGAGAGGCAAAATCAATTCTGTGAAAAAATGTACCTGCCAAAATCTTACTTGCCATATGATCTACAGAAGCCAGACTTCCAACAAATATTTGTCAAAGTAATTTTTTAAATAAATGAATAACATATTGATAGTTAAAATCAATACACTGTAGGTAGAGTGAGATGGTCCTAGGGAACCAACAATGCCTTTCTACTTACAGGAATATAAAGACCAGCAATTTGTCAGTGAGACTTATTTTAGGCTTTCATGCAACATCCCAAATCTTATCCTGGGGAGCAGTAGTGGCTCAAGTGGTTGAGTGCCTGTTTCCCACATGGGAGGTCCCGGGTTCAGTCCCCGGTGCCTCCTAAAAACAAATAAGCAAACAGCAAGCAAACAAATGAAAAATCCAAATCAAGGGAGCTGATGTGGCTCCAGGGAGCCGATGTAGCGAAGTGGTTGAGCACCGGATTCCCACATACGAGGTCCTGGGTATAATCCCTGGCTCCAGTAACCACCAACCCCCCTGCCAAAAAAAAAAAACAAAAAAACATCCTGGAGAATACTTGCCCACCACCCGTCTTTATCCAGATTATTCACTGATTTTTTTCTTCCTTGGTATGTTGGTCAAGCAATTCTAGACCTTTCATTGAGGAACATTAGGTTCTAGTCATATCATTAAGATTGCTATGCCCATCACTGCTCATTTTTATCACAATTCTATAAGGAATGTGTTGTTAGCCACATTTGTCAAATGAGGAAACTGAGGCTCAGGCAAGTAAATTGAAAGGCCTAATAAAAGTTCACACAGCCAGTAAATAGAAAATCAATATTTCAACTTAGACCACAATGTCCATCCTTTCCTGCTATGCAGCACCACCTTTCTAAAGTAAAAATTACTCTAAAATACTAATTGAAAACTTGAACCTGATGATACAAGTTTAATTCTGTTTATTTTACTACTGCATTATAGTCATTTTTTTTCTTCTTTTAGCAAAAAGAGTAATATTTTTCCCTACCTTGTTATTATTGGTGTTTAGTTTAAAGAACTCTTTCCTAATGTCTTTAGTGTTAAATGTGAATTTTAGTTTTTGAGCTAGTTTTTCTGGTTTCCTGTTTTAGTTTGCCAGGGCTGCTATGACAAATACCACAAACTGGTTGGATCAAGCAACTGGAATTTTTTGTTTCATTATTTCGGAGGCTAGAAGTCAAAATCAACTTCTTGAAAGGCCTTGCCCTCCTGGCATGTGTAGCGTTCTGGTGCTGGCTTGCCTCAGTCCTTCGAATTCCTTGGTGTGCATCTCTACCTCCTTCACATGGTGCTCTCTCTCTCTCTTTGTGACTGCTCCTTTGATTTCTGCTGTCTTTTTACTTCTTTTAGAATTGATTGCACCCAGATTTCCTCTTCTTATAAGAACTACAGTAATAGGGATTAATGTCCACCCTGATTCAAGTTGACCCCATCTAAACTGGATCTTCAATGATCCTATCCACAAATGAATCTACATCTTAAAAGCTCCTATTTAAAAACGGGTTCCCACCTACAGGACCAGAGTTAGGATTAGAACATGTCTTTATGGGGGACACGATTCAATTCCCAACACCATGTATAGGCACTTATAAGTTTTCTTGCACAAATTTAAGATGAGAATTCAAGTGTCATCTTACTTTCTGCATAGTCAAGGAGAACATATATTTCTAAGTTTTCTGTGGGAAGCTATAGAAATCAAGAAAAACAGCAAATAAGCACCCCAATGACTCTAGATCCAATACCTGACTTTTCGGGGAATTTTTAAAGACTGATGTTTAGTTTTCGGGCTGGCTGATATAAGCAGAAATAACCCATCCATATTTTCATTCAGTCTATTATTGATGCGCTTTTTTCCCCCTAGACAAGGTCCCATGTTTGCAATTGCAAATATTATTCAGGTAACTTGTCTTAATCTAACACAAGGATGATAATAGGATTATTTGAAAAGAATAAACCTTATATCGAGTGACATGTGAAAACAAAATTTAACTTTTCTATGTGCTGTCCTTGTAAAAAATATTATGGCAATTGGGGTTATTGGTTTCATATTACAAATAATGAAATTGAGACACAGGTTAAGTTATAGCTAAAACTTTTTGGAGGAGATTACAAATGTGTATCCTAACTACTAGAAAATATGGCTGCATAATGTTAAATAATACATGGTCCCTATCCAAGAGAGACTCTCCAATTATCTGCTGTTTTAACAAATGTTTGAAAAACAGTGTTGGTAATACAATTATATTAGGTTCAAACATGGAAAATTGTCAATCTTTTAAGTGAAAAACATCATTTGAATGGATTTAAAAAGCAGTGTGGGGTGTATACAGGGATTGTTAGAGGAGAACGTAATTAATTTTGCCCACTTAAGCCAGTGATGGCTTTGGAGAAGAGAAGCTACTTAAGCTGAGTTGAAAGGTTAGTCTGACAGAGTTAAGGGGGCAGATAAAGTTTGAAGGGTTTGCTTAGTAGATACGCACATGAAACCTTGACTCATAAAAGAGTGCATTATACAAAAAGAACTACAAGTGGTTTGCAATGGTGCGGGTGCAAAGAACCACTAGGTATGGATGTAGGTGTTCAAGTTTTGCACTGCACCAGGATGTCAGATTGAGGTGCTACTCACAGCTTAGAAATATGCAAAGTTTTATGACATCACCAAGGCAGACTCAGACTCCAGACTTCCTGGCAGGGACCTGAAGCAGACAGAAGATTCCCTTCCCACTTAAACCCACCCAGCACAGAAGGTTAATGCCCTCCTTTGGGAGAGCATATATGCATCCTTCTTGTGCAGCGATGGAGGCTGCGTACAGCTGTACCCAATTCTGCCCTTGTTCTGGCATCCCCTAAGGTTGCTTCTCTTTCTTGCTACTCTGAGTAACCTGCTTCTCACCCTTCACTTGCTTCATAGTCAAGAGGCTACAAAGTTCCAAACAGAAGAAATTGTTAATGATGATGACAGCTACATCACTATGATGATGATAAAATCGGCTGACATCAATTGAATGCCTTGCATTTATCAGGCATTATGCTACGCATTATACATCAATTATCTTATGTAATAGTCACGATAACATGAGAATAGGCATTCTATTATCCCCAAAATATAGATAGCTAGACCAAGAGTGTGTGTCTTTTGAATGTCTGTATCTACTTTGTTCTTAAAAATTGCCACAAGAACATTTTTGTTTGGATCGTCTTTAGTTACCATTTTTCCTAAGTGAACCAGGTGTCCAAACGTCAAAGAGCTAGACTAAGAAATGAAAACTTGCAGAGTACACACCCAAATATTTTCTTCTAAAATTCTTCTGTGAGATTTCTCAGAGGTGAACTATAATTCATTTAATATCTTATTCCTGTCTTTTTGCATGAAAAAAAAAATAGTGCTTGAAGGAAAAATTGGCAAAGTCCAAGCAGATTTTTTAAAGTAGAGATAATATAATTATAAGGCAGAGTTGCTATTGCCAGTTGTTCTTTTTCTATTTATTTTCTAAGGGTTGAGAAACCAGAAACAACCATTCTGAATAAATTGATATGGGATATTAATAGCCAATTGGAGGAAACAATTTACTTAACTATAAATACTAAGTAGAAATTAAGTAAACAAATGATCTCTTGTGATTTAAAAGGATCTCCACGGTGTGCATCTAATTTAGTATGGATAAATGCCGCCTTGCAGCTAAATGATACCAGTACTTTAAACATGTTTTGGACGCCTCTGATGCAAATTGAAAAGTGACTTCAGCCAGTTGTTAAGTCGATGGTGATATTGACAAGCCCAGCTGGCCGATACCATGGCTTTCATTCTTTCTGGGATTAAGGATCCTCCAAAGTAATCACCTATCTATAGAGTTAGATCTAGAAAAAGATATATTTTATATGTAAAATAAAATTATTATTATTGTTAGTGTTCTGGTTATTTTTTTCCCTAAGCACTGAGAATACTTTTTTCCATTTAATGCTCACAATATATGTAAAAGCGCTAGCTCTATCTCTCAAGCATGGTTGTGGGACAGGGGTATGGCCTGTTAAGAAGGCCAGAGCAGACCATGCAGAGACAGGCACTACTGAGCACCTATCTAACATGGACTGGCCTCTTTGGTCAGGCAGTGGAGGGCCAGATTTCAACATGACACGGCACGGTGTCAGGAAGCAACACAGGATCAAATGGTGTTCAGATTTGGCTACTCTGCTCGCACTGTGGGCTGGCCACCACTGGGCTACTTAACCCCTGTGAATTGTGCACAGCTAGGGGCCAGCCGCATGAGCTAGATAGTAGATTCTCTATGAAACTGGCATGTGGGTTCTCGAGGCATTAATTGGAAAAATAAAAGAGATTTATTGATGTTTGTTCCTCGGGTTTGTGGAGCATGAAATCATGGTTACCTTCCACTTTCCACTTTAAGCACTCTGTCTATTTTGAATTATTTATATTGAACAGGCATTAGTTTTATGATCAGAAAATGAAAACAGCACAAAGACATGCTAATTTTGCAAAACAAAACTGGAAAACAAAAACAAAAACAAAAACTGAGGTGGCTTAATGCTTTTTTTTTTTTCCCTGAATTAGCCTTCATGCAACAAAAATCTTCTCAATTCTCTATGAATATATGAGTAGCAGTTCCTGAAAATCCATGCCGTGTACTATGAACTTCCTCTCAACGTTGAACTGTTACACATAATTTTTTATATGTGGATTATAGCCAACCTTAATTTCTTATTTAAAACATTGTGATTTCCAGTCTCAAAGGTATCTTCATTACCCACAGGATTGTCATATATTGAAGCACATTTCATTATAACTTAATTATTTTGCTCCTTTGCTGAGAGGTGGAAGATTCACCTTAATGTGGAGTTTTAGAAATCATCAAGAGATACTATCTATCCAAACTATCCCGTAACAAAGGCAAAGCATGTCACTAATGGGCCGTCATTATTGAACTGTGTCCCTGTAGCCAGTGCAAACAATTACCGGCAAAATGGCGTTATGTTAATTCAAAGGTCACAGTTACCCTTCTCAGAGCTGAGGCTACAGCTCTTTCCCATCTGTTAATTTCATTTTATTAGAATTTAGATTTCTTGAGGAAGCAGATGGTCATAAACTTTAACAGGTGTTTATGGCACACTGCCTTAACTTTAAATGCTGAACAGGTACAGCATGAAGTTTGCTGGGCTGTACAGGGAATTAGTACTTTAAATGATGTGTGGGTAGAGAATTAATTTGTTTTGAACTACCTAAAGAAAATTCAATATACTGTGCACAGTGGTTCATACGTACTTGACATGGTGCAATAAAATGAGAACTGTTAAAAAAATAAATAAAAAGATTTAAAGAAACCCTGAACTGCATTCTTCAAACCAGCCCTCCACTTGTCCTGCTAATAAAATGCCAAACAAGAACATGATCCAAGGGTATGCAGTGGATGAAAGTGGAACAAATGGGGAAGTATTCATGCATCAGTGACTGCTTCAATAGATTTTTGCATAGCATAGTTCATCTCTACATCCCTGAAATAAAAATAAAATGCAAATCTGCATTCCCATTCGGTATATCTTCACAAATATTTTATAGGTGTATCACGTTGTGCTTCACTTGGCAATGGTCTATCTCACTTGAATTGAGCATTGTCACCTGTTTACAAATTCATACAGTGATGAAAAAAAAGTAGCAAGCAATATGTCACCTATGCTTGTACATATTTTCTGCAAAACTATAAATTCTTTAAGTGCAAGGCCCATGAATTTCCACATATGTGAAATGAATAGAAAACTGTATAGAAAACTCTGATCGATGAATCACCTATTTAATAATACTTTTTAACCGAAATAATACATTTTCCTTGGGTAGCCTGATGGTTGTAATGACTGCAAAAAAGTGATCCAAATTTTGAATGGTAAACCCTGTTGTAGATAGGACTTTCTTTATCCTTAGTGCTTTATCCACAGCACATACAACATTGCCTGGCATACATAATTTCTTGATAAATATTTGTTGAATTTATTAGATGGAACATCAGATGCAAAGAAACGAGAGAAGATCAAATGCTTGAAACTTTAGACTCATCATTGAGTTGCTGGGACAACCAAAAGTTCATTCCAAACTGAAGGGATGTAAAGTATGCTGCTGATTCCTACTGTAGTATTGCTGTGTGTTTGTTCCAGAAGAAAAATAATGTGTAGATAATGATGATGGAATTAACCAGTGATGAGGTGTATCAACAAGTAAAAGGCATTTCCATTTCTTCTGTTTGTTCTGGGGTTAGTTGATGTCACAGGTCATGTGTTTTGCCTAAAAGTAACCCAGAAAATTTGTTGGTCTAACTTGCTAATCTGCGTGGGTTCTTTAGACAGTCAAATTGATACCATTTTCAGCTCTCTTATGCTGTTGAAATCCCTTACTAGTAGTACATGGTTTATGAGTGCAAACTGATCATGTTAATCCCTCCTGAGATATATCTTGACTATAGAATGTACTGTCTCAAATATGTGTCCTTTAAAAGTAAAAGTTAGAAAATAGAAATACTTTAGATAGTTGCCTGAAAATTGTTCCTCTGAATATCTAATGATTATCTCTCCAGGTCCTTTTTCCTACTTCTTTGTGCTCAAGGAGGTTGACCAGTATAGATGGCATCCATGGGCTTCTGGTCATTTTGGCTCATGGGGAACATCAGCAAGAAATCTGAAAGAGGAATGAAATATAAGCCAGGGTTTAATTTTCCTGCTCTCTCCTTATGAGGATGTCTTAGGCTGACTCTTCCACCAACTAAAATCAGGTCCTAGTTCCAGTAACCTGATCCCTCTTGTAGACCCTTCAGTCTTAGATATAGTAAGATGCCCTGCTGTTTCTAGCCCCAAAGTAACTACACTATTCAATGTAGCTTTCCTACACACAGTATGCACATTTGTAAATAGTGCCTTTATTAAATTATCTTCAAATTACCCAATTTGAGTGTATACCATCTGTTTCCTGCCTGGACTCCTACTGGTAGAGTCTCTAAGTGATAAATAAAAATGTTTAAAGTATTCAAAATTTTAAATCGCACCCATTTGTTCAAGTTTTTTAAGTGATAAAGGAATGGAAGAAAGTGGGTAAGAAACTTTTTTTATCTACCTCTTTTTTTTCATTAGAGAAATTCCCATTTACTTGCAACTATTCAGTAACTACTTAGAATTGAAGTGAAAATAATAAAGCTGTTCTTTTGAGAAATGGAAGCTGTCAAGGCTTTATTACCAAGAAGAAGCAAGCAAAGTAATCAAAGCTCTTTTGCAAAATGTGATGTGTACCTTCCTGTCAAACTCCATTAACTTACAGGTTTGAATTATAGTTCTATTTCACAAAATAGTGTGATGGAATCAAACATAATATTAGAAGCTGAAATTTTCTTTTTAAAATTGCCTTTTCTTTGTTCTGGAGAGAAACAGAACCTTCTGAAATATATCCTTCTAATCACCTGTTAATAGATAATTTAATAGTTACCAGAATCAAATTCTGCTTTTCTCAATTATAACACCTTGACATGTCAGAGGAAAAGTGTTTGCCCTCTTGTTTTTGTGTAAGTAAGCTACAAGGTGAATTCCACATGAACCAATGGGGAAAGTGATGTCCTTATGTGTCTCATAATTTGTGCATTTGTGTTCTCTCTTGGCTATATCTCGCATTCTGAATTCATCTCACAGATATCCAATTATGTGCCCCAGAATCACATGTGGATGGGAGCATGTTACAAAAAAAAAAAGAAAGAAAAAGAAAAAGAAAAGAAAAGGAAAAAAAGATGTTATATAACAGCTGCATGTTTTGTTATGGGTTTGTTTCTTTAGCCCTTTTGGTAAAAGATATAGTCTGAATGTTGGCCATTCTATAGATCAATTTAGTTGGAAATGTATTGTCAGTTAGCTACATTTTTGCAAAATGTACGATAAATTTTAAATCTTTGTTTGGAAAAGTAGCTGATTTGAAGTTACCATTGGCTTTAGATGGCTTTGATAAAAGTCAGGACAGCTGGGATAACCAGTTTTTGTTTGTTTGTTTTTTTAAGCTTTCTCTCCTTACCCACTAGTGAATGGAGATAATCATGCTATTCTTCTCTCAGAGTTGTATTGAGAATTAAATGAGATAGGTCTCAGAAATCTCTTAGCATGGTTCCTGGCATAGTGCACTCAATAAATTTTACATGCTGCTGTTATTTTGCACCCCCTGTGTGTTTACAAACAGTGCTGCTGCTTTCTCTTCCAAGCAAGAAGATTAGATTGTGGTAAGAAAGCACAGGCTCATATGGAAGGTAGGGTATGTGCCTTTCGGAGATGAGAGGGAAAGTAAAGTGGAAAATAAAGTGGCCTGGAAGCACCTTGCACATCCCTGCTCTTCAGAGTCAGGGAAGAAACACTGCTGAGCCTCACTGCACACCCAGGTTGATTATTGCCCATCTGTATGATGGCTTTGTTCAGCTCCTTTCAGGTTCCATGTCTATCACCATCTAGCTTCTTTCCAATAATAGTTTTCATCACCAAAAATGTAGTTGAACTTAGGCAAGCTGCCGCTCCCTCGAATATCCCTTCCTCCTCCTTGCCCTTGCAGCCCTGGAGTGTTAAAGGTTTTTCTCTGGCTAGTCTCTGGGGCTGTGTATCCCCTGCTGGTTCCTTGCACACAGCTCTAAGGATACTCTCCTTAAGTACCGCCTTTGAAGGATGTCCTCTGTTTTCTGACTGCTCACTCAGTGAGACAGGAAACATTCTTCCAACATTGGCATCTGGCCAAACCAGTATTATACCTAAAAACTGTCTGGTCACTAATTGGGACTCAAATCACCCGTCAACTCTATCAATCCACTCCTCCTGACCCACCAGGCACTTGATCTGGAAGCAGGAGGCAGGGATGCCAAACCAAGAGATAGAAAGAAGTGGCTCTCCTTACATCACCCAGTTACTGTTAAGGTACTTCGTTGCTCTTCCTCTCTCTCTCCACTTAGGAGAGAAGGGTACTGATTCCTACTTATTAGGAAGTCTGCCATCACCTGCACCATCCTAAAGCACAAAATCCTTTTCAAGAGAGTCTCACTTGGCTTGCTCACCCCAAAGCCTCAAAGGGCAGCTTCTACTGGTTGCCTTACATTATTATCTGATAGCCATCCTCATTTACTACCTAGTCTCTGGCAATTTAATAACTTATAATTTGCTTGTTTTCCTTTTAATTAATATCCATTTCTGCTTTTTTTTTTTTGGTGTTTGCCAGTTGATGTCACATTATATATTTGATTTGAAGATATCCATCTTTGTCTATAATTATCAATAAGCTGTTCTTGAAATTTGAATATGCAAAACTGAAGAGGCAGGCGGCTCCCTCCAGCCAGAGTCTGGACTCTAAGACACTTAGGCACACTCTGGCATTAAAGGCTCTAAACCTCATTACTGGAGTAAGAGTATGAGAGTCTGTCTTGGATTTCATCTTAGCCCAACAATCACTACCTGTTTGGTTTTGGAAGATATACTTGATCTCTCCAAGTCTTACCTTTTTTTCATTTATAGAAGGGGTCTCTAATATATCCCCATAGGATGGTTATAGGAAGAGAATGCAGGAATTTGTAAAGTGCCTCTGTCCATGGCTGATCATACTAGGCACATCATTAACACTAGTTAACCCTAATACAAGTCAATATTAATTTGTCGAATGGATGTAGATTCACAGCCTCACAGCAGCATAATCTTGATGCTTATGAAAATAAGGCTGTACATTTTTTTCTTCCATGAGTGGGTGGTTTAATGTGAATTTCAAATACAACAACTAGATCCATTAATATGCAAGAGAATATGTTCTAATAATTCCCTTAATAATTAGCTTTAGCTTACCATCTCTACCAGATGCAGTGTTTGGGCAGAAAATGAACAATAAAGTAGATAAGACATTCAATCAGTTTTATTTCATGTAAGAAGACTTGACTGTAGCTATATTATAAAAGGAAAGGCAGCTAATGTAAAGTCTAGATATAAAATTCTTTTTTAAATACTGTTTCACAAGTTAGTAGTATTGTATTATTAAACACTATTTGTTTACAAATTCTTAGTAATTAAATAGTCTTGATAAAATTGGAATTAGTTTATCAAAAGAAATAGTATGTACACAGAGCACATTAATTTGTTATGTTGATTTTAGTATTTTCTCTGGTGTGTATCATTGCTTTCTACAAGTCAGTTTTATATATTAAACCTCTTGTTAAAAAATAAGGTAGAAGACTTCAATTAATCTGCTTAAAGCAGAATTTGTCATTTTCTGAATAACTTTCTTATTCATGTATCATCAAACACTTTTGAAAACCATCTGTGTGATGAAGCGTGTTAGATAACAGGAAAACATGGTGCCTGCCTTCAAGGAGACTACAGCTAAAATAATGAAATGAAATATAATAAATAAAAGAATTAAGTGCAGATTTGTGCTATGATAGAAGTGTCTTCAGGGACAGATGTGGATCACAATGGGGTTTGGAATAATGTCCCTTTTGCATTTAAAATGTTGGGTTTTATTAAGATGATAATGCTGGAATCAGGTTTTGAAGAGAAATAATGTTCATGTGGTGGCCAGGATTAAAAAGAAATCCTGGGAGGAATTCACCAATTGTGATGGAAATGACCTATTGTTTGCCTTGTGTTGGCCTAAAGCATAAAAATTAACTGTCATCTGTTAGAAATAAATTTACTAAAGCATTTTTTCCAAATAACTACTTATGCTTGAGTAACTTATCCTTTAGCCTTCTCAAAGATACTGCAAATTATCCTCTATGTTCCTAGTTAATAATGTCAAGGATCCCTTAGACCATAATTTCCCTACTTTTGCACCTTGTTTTCTTAATGCATACTTTGGTGTAAAACGCGAATTTTGTTCATTATCCTTCTTAGGGAAAATTGTGTAAGACTTGAAAATGGCAAAGAAAAAAATACATAACTGAATATTTGTGCACCCTTCCAGATTATTCTCAAATTTTGTTTTCTTTGAACTATTTTCAATTCTAAATTGTTAGAAGACTGATAGAGATTCACAAGATCTTGTCCATGGACATACAATTTGGAGAGGCAATGATGTCCCTCCAGTGGACAAAGACAGTTTTTAAAATCTCTTTGTAAATTCATTTCTACTTATATATGGCACGTTGAAATCTCCTTTGAACCAGTTGTAGCATTTTAGTGAATTTCTCATAATTGATGAATTAAATGAAATCGTTGACATGTGTTCATTTTATAATTGCATGACACTTTTGATTTTAACTGTTTTTGAAAATACTTTTAATAGTACTACCGTTTGTAATAAGGGGATATTTTTAGTCATAGTTGCCAGCTAAGAAACACACACTTGATATAAATATCAAATGTGATATAAGATAGTTGAGGAAGAAACTATGTTAGAGAGAGAGAGAGAGTCATTTATACTTCATCATAGTAGCATATAAAAATATTAACGTTTCCTGGGGAAGAAGGATAACGAATACTTCACAGACCAGGCAACATCTGTATTCAGATTAAAAGAGAGTTGAGATTGAGATGTAAGGGCATTCTAGGCACAGAATATTATTCTTGTATAAAGATGTGATAAATACAGAGGTGTGAAAGGACAGGGCATGCCCTTGGAATTAGTTCATAGCAGCTTGGGACTAAACTACTTCGGGGCATGGGAGAGAAAAGTGGTCAGGTTGAGCCTAACTGATGGCCTGATGACAGATTGTGAAGATCTCTGTATTGAAGAATTTAGCATCTATCTTCTGTGCAATGCAGAACCATTCAAGAGGTGACATGGTCAAAACTGTTTTTTATGAATCAAGTGGAGAATGGACTAGAGAATGAAATACCGCAGTCAGAAAGAGCCATTAGGGGCTAGAGATTAGTCAGTCGAAATGGGACAGCATCTGGCCTAGGCTAGTAGCACTGAACATAGAGCAGACAGGAATAACATAGGCTTCTAGAGGGAAAAATATGGGTACTTACACAATACTGCATTGACAAGTAAAGAACTTTATCTTCTACTGTTTGTAGAATTTAGATATGATCATTACTCCAAAAATAGAAAATAGTAAAATTGGGATATTCCATATTTATTTCAGAGAACTAAATGAAATGTAAATTCTCTTATGCTCATAATGATGCTTTCAAAATAGGCAATTTAAAAAAACTTAATGTAAAATTTTAAGATTAAAAGAAACTACAATTTTCTAGGAATTTATTTGACCTTTCCGAGTGAGTTGTTTTGTTAGTAGAGTATCTGAACTTCTAAGTATTGTGAAGAGAAACTCAAAAATCAATATACTCTCTAGTTATCTGAAAAACAGTATTTTGTTCACAATATTTTAAAATTATTGAGCCGTAGATGATATTGTTGTTCACTAGGCACAAATTATTTTCAAAAATTTTTAAGGAATATTGGCTTTAAAAAAACCTAAAAAGTAGATTATATTTTGCCTTTGTTCACAAAGTGTAAGAAAATTAGAGACTCAGTCAATACTAAGTTTATTAAAAGTTTCCTTTTGGGTAGTATATTTAATAGTCAATAAACATAAATATTGTTTTGATGGAAATTTTTTTACTCAGGTTTTAATATCTACTTTTTTCATTTCAATAAGGAAGGATAAATAGAAAAGTTTGCTTTATTTTCAGGACGCAGTGTAATTAATATCATAATCAAGTGTTTATAAAATGCCTAATTATGCAGGTTGCACAAAGAACTATCTAAACCAGTTGTTTCCCCTCTATGATTCAGCATTCTTATTTACAGTCATTCAGAGGTAGCTCTCGATGAATTATTACAGTTACAATATCTAATATTTAATTATAATTTAAATTCTTATAATACTTTTCTTTGCATCTTCCTAGTTAATTCTCTGCCCAACCCTTGGTTAATGTTTTGCTCACTTGCTGATGAAGAAATTAACTTCAATAGGTTAAAGTGTTTTACCCATCCTCTTGCAGTAAGTGGCAAGAATAAAAATTGAATTTAACTGTCCTAATATCAACTTTATTGCCTCTCCTAATTCTCTGTCAAAAGTTATTTGCTTGGTACCTCTATACTCACTCTTGCAGAACTCAACATCAAAAATGACTGCTCTTCTTGAGGGTACCTCATGAGCCACAATTACTTCTGCAACACTTTCCCGTCTATTAAGTTCCCTATCCTTTAGGAAGGTTGACTTGAGCTCACAATTTGCTAGCTTAGAAAATTCCACTACTAATTCAAAATAAGGGGTGTGCAGCTAGTAATCATTTTGCTCTTTAGAGTGTGTTTTATTTCAAATAAAAATCTCGTTTGGCTAAAACGAGAATGAAATTTTTGATAGAGAAATGTGGAATTTCAGACTGTTGAAAGTGGTATTTTTTGACAGTAAAAAACTTTCCTTCTCAGTGATATGACCTACTCCTTTAGGATTAAAAACATGCCAGAATGAAAAATGATTTAGTAAAAATGTGCATTTTACAAAGCCATTACAAGCAATGTTTCCAGGATTGCAGAACAAAAACAATAATTAGGGAGAATAATTAAATGTTTCTCTACAGAACCTCTATGTCCAAACTTGCATACTCATAGAGCCTTCAGGAATGCTTGAAAATGTATTTCCTAAAGTGTGCAAATTCGTGGTATACTGTTTCACTCCTTAAAGATTTACATCTTTCAGTAGTATATAAAAGATGAATTAGTCAGCTCTTTATGTATATTCAAGATTACCTTTTCCTTTTAATTGATATGCCTAAGAGATGCCGGGGTGGTTACAAATTAATTGTACTCAGGATTTTGTCTGGTTGATAAAAGATAATGAATTGCTTTAAATACTTTTCTTTCAAAGTAATGTGAGTGAAGTGATTATAATTAAGGTCAATTAATATGAAATTTCATATCCAATGGATTTATGTTCGTTTTAGAGTATATTTCCTGAGATAAAATCATGAGCTTAACGTCTTCCTTAATTACCTAGAATAACTATGAGATATACAGATATAGATATATATATATAGTGTCGTATATGGGACTCCTATATTTCATGCATGATTGTTCAGTAAACCACAACTTCTCTAATTAAAAAAAAAAACAGTTCCTTCTCTTAAGGAGCTTATAATCTAGTGGGGTGATAGAAAGCAAATAAATAATTTCACTACAATATGATGCCTTGTATAACAGACGCATGAGATAATTGTTTATCATAACCACTGGCCTAATAGTAATATGAGGCTGGATTTAAGAGAGGTGAGAATAACAAGGACAAAAGTCTGTAATTAACTACCGTGGCAGTCTAAGCAAGAGCCTGAACAGTGGTAAAATATAGAAGACAACATCCATACACGTGTCTTTTAAAATGCAGTTATGTGCAGTCAGCTACTGATTCATTCGCTAGATATAAGAAGTGACTCAGGTGATTCAAAATTATCCATTTTGGGAAAAAAAATCTGACTTTGGAAGGTATTATAAAAATATTTTAAACCATCCAATAAATGTCAGATGCTTTGTAAAATAAACAGTGAGAATATTGAATTTATTTCTGTTCCTTTAATATCTTGAAGATCTGGCCTCCCTAATAGTATATACAATATGAATTATACAAGATCCTTTAATTCTTTCATTTAACCTATAATCAAAACATTTTGTGTTTAGCATTTTAGTAAGTAATGAGGATATACAAATATATATTCTTATTAAAAAGTGTACAATCATATGAGAAAGATGAGTAAATAAATACAGATATAACTTGAAAATATTTTGTTTTTAATATTGTAATTTTCATTTTTATGAAAGGGAGGACAGTACCTCAGAAAATGAAGTAGAGCAATAGTAGAGGCTAAACAGGAATCTGAGACTATAATCAAAATATATTTAAAAACTTTTCTAATTCTAATTCATAAGTAAAATCTAAAGCCTCAATTTTTTAGCAATTAGATTCTTTGATCTTTATTTTGGAAAAATATAAATTTCCCTCAAAATTCTAAAAAATAATGGATGTGAACTAATTGGTGTCATTTATTAGTAGACATGACCAGGTCTCACCTTGTGCAAAATTGTAAACTTGGTAGAGTTTGTTTACTCTGAAAATAACTTTATTTCACCCCCCTACACCTTTTCCCCCTCCCCCACCCCCAGCCATTCATGGGATGCTTTTGTTCCTCTATAGTTTTCTCCATTATGCTGAAGCATCCCACATTCCTCAAGATTATCCTCATACACTTCACATGTCAGATGCTTTTGTGCGTTCATCCATGTAGGCCTTCTCTGTCTATGTGACTAGCTTGGGCTTGCCCACATCATGGTGTTCTCAGGGTAGTCAAGCTTTTCATATGGTATTCGGCTTCGAAGTGGGAGCTTCTTAAGTGTGAAGGTAAATTCTGTAGATTTCTTATCACCCATCTTTGTAAGTTAGAACGTGCCTCTTGGGCTACATTCTGTTGGTCAAAACAAGTCAAACGGTTGGCATTTGAGTCACCACTTGATGGGAAGACAGGCAAAATATTTGTAACCATCTTTAATCCACCATCAAAACAAAGGTGGAATGATTATAATTTCAATGGATAAAGAAGAGAAAGTTATCTAGAAAGAGAGAGAGTGAGGGAGAGAGAGAAATGGGATTGGCTTTTGGTATCCTTTAAACAAACAACCTAGGAAAAATTTTCAAGGCTATTTGTAGAGATACCTCATTCCAGAGAAATAATCAGAATGAAAAAAAAAAAGAAAAGAAAATTGGGAGTAAGAAAAGGAAAGAAATAGTTTAGAAGGATTTGCCTAATGTAATCTTAAACTGGGCTTTTAATGGAGAAGTAGGGATAAGATAATTAGAAAAGAAGGATATGAGAAGATTCTTTAAAAAGTAGATAATGATTTTACCAATACTACATTATGTGCTTAATGTTTGTTTCTCTGTACCATATATGGTTTAAAGAAAGCAGAACGAAGCAGTAGAAAATATCCAGTGAGTAATTTTTAAAAAGAAAGCACATTGTGTGAGTCATCAATGTTGATTCACTTTCATATATCTATATATTTTTAAACAAAGTATTAAGATATTTTTGTAATTTATAAAAAAGTGTTTTGCTTGTGTTTTCACTTCATAGCAGTGCTGAGCCAAATCATGGAAAACAATGCATATAAAAGTAGAATACTTGGTTTAGAGATATAATGTCAGAAAATGTTTGGACGTTAAAATATGATTTTGAAAGTCAAGTACTATTTGGTATATTCAAACAGGTTTTTAGTTTGACCTGTTCTGAGAATAAATTAAGTAAGGGAATAGAAAAGACACAGACTAGCAATGCTAGTCTCTTCCTAAAATGGACACTGTCATTTAATGCAAAGATTTCCTGTGTCTAAAACAAGCACATTCCTGATTTATCACATCCCTTAAACTCAGCTACTTCTCTTTCTTCATTTGAATCACAATCCTCAATCATCAGTACAAATACTTCAATTATCCTGGCATTTTTATTGATTTGGCTTAAAAACTAGGCTGATAATTAATGCATAGTCTTGATTTCCCCTTCCCTGCCCAGAAAAGTCAAAATATTAACTTTTAGCTGTTTTTTTTTTTTTTTTTAAAGTTAATAGTGCACTTAAGCCTTAGAGGATTGAAAGATTAGGTAAGCTTCAGATTCCATTCTATTTTGTAAATTTTCTCATTTCCAACTAGCAGAAAGCAACCATATTTCTTAATATATCCATTTATTTAAACATGATAACTAGCAAATACAAATATATTCTTCAAGGCATTTTAATTTAAGTAGTTAATGAGAAATGAATAAGGTGTCATTCATTCAATGAATACTTAAAAGGGGTCCATAATACAAATAGTGGTTGTTCATTCCATAAGGACAAGAGAGAGACCTAGGATTTCAGTATTAAGTCAGATTTTTCAATGGCCTCTTAATAATTTAATATATTTCAAAGCAAAAATAGATTTTACACCAAAACCAAGATCATGTTATAGCCATTGCCAAAAGTACTCAATTTTTTCTGTCATATTACTTTTAACAGATTAAATTATTTTCTTTCTGCTCATTTTCATTTTTTAGGTTCATAACTGAATTTGGACTCATTTGAAGTAGAATTTCAGAACAGCAAATATTTTTCAAGCTTGGAATTTCAAATAGCAAAAATTTAAATATCAGTAAAGCATATGAATTCTAAGATTGTTTTTCCAACTTCAGAATTCTATGATTACCTCAAATATGGATCAAGTGCAAATTGTGCAAATTAGATATTTCTTCTAAACCTTTAAAATGTGCTCAAAGGTGTCTATATGTAGAGTGAAAGTATGTTTGTTGAAAATAACAGCGCATTTTAATTTAAACTCCAAAATAAATAGCTTATCCTAAGCATGAAAGTTCTTAATGCAACTTCAGCAAAACTTGAGGTTTCTTTAAAAAAAAAAAAAAAAGGTAATAACACTAAGGAATTCAATGAAGAATAAATGTACATTATTTGTTTTCTACTTGTAAAATGGATCTGAAAATTCGTTTAGTATCATCAGATGGGGACAAATAAGTATTGTTAGCATTAAGGGTACATTTGAAATAATTTAGAAATGATGAGATTCTTTACACGTAAAATATTACTGTTTAAATGAATTATTCAATGATTTTAGCACCATAATTCTTTTCTTGACCCTTAAGAGTGTGTGTGTGTGTGTGTGTGTGTGTGTGTGTGTGTGTGAGAGAGAGAGAGAGAGAGAGAGAGAGAGAGAGAGAGAGAGGGAGAGAGAGAGAGAGAGAAAGAAAGAGAAAGAGAACAAGCGCACAAGCAGGTGTGTATCCTGGGTCTTGATGGTGGTAGGATTTGGATGGGAAATGTTGCTTGAAAATTGAACAAGGTGAGCTACATATTCTTAAGCTCACACTTATTCTTATATAAGTCTTATATATATTCTTATATAGGCTTATTCTTTATAAGTCTAACAATTTTATGCAAAGTTTGGATCAATTTAAAAACTGAAAGCTCAACTATAATGTATCTATTCTCTCAAGTCAGTTGATTAACTGAGACCCAGCTATGCTTAACCAAAAGAAAGGATATCCCTTTAATTATCTCTAATAGGTGATAAGTTTCTATTCTGTGGTCTTATCATGCCTCCTTTACTCTTATTTATTTTCATTTAGTCATTTACTTCTCTCTGGAGGTGAACAAACCACTTGCCCTAGGACTTGATAACTTTGAAGAATAACCTGAACCTGAAAATCAATTTAATGACATGTTCCTATAGCATTAGCGTCTATTGCTTGTCTACGTTTAGCAAAGTTAAATGAGATGGTGGTCTGTTCTAACACCCATAAAAATAAATCTACTCATAGCAGTGAAAGCCTATGGAAGTCCACAAGCATTACTATCCATCTCAGTTCTAAACATATATGCATTTACTCCTGGAAGAATAAGAAATTAAGAGGCATGGGTGTCTGCCTTCATTGACTTTGCCATTTTCTTCCAAATCTGGAGTTCCATAATTTAGCTGGCTAGTTCACTAAAATGAACCTGGAACGGTTTATAGACATGGTTTCATAAAATATGATAATCCTATTCTCTTTCTGGAAGTATGTTTGGTGAATGCAAAATAAATCAGAGACTTTCTGAGAATGCTGAGCAGTTGAAGCAGCCAGCACATCTCTGGCTTGCTTGTCCTTGGCTCTGTTCTCCTTGCTGTTTTGAGATTATTGTGAAGAGCACTGACTATTAGAGCATAAATCCAGGATAACAGTATTCTGTTTTTTTCAAAATCCTCATCTACATTTCACTACTCCTTCATTTACTCTCTTTTGAAGAGGACAAAAGTGTTTTTTCTCTTTTTTACAAGTATTTGTGCTTAAATTTAATTATGACCTGGTTTTGTACATTTGTCACCCCTCAGACGAATCTCACAAGAGTTAAGAAAATACTCCATTTTTAAAAGTACAGTCTATTTAGGCTTTTTAAAAATATTGTATAATTATCAGAATTGACTTTAACACATTTTTAGGTAATGTCGCCCATTATGTTGCCATTTAAAAACGGCATTAAAAACAGAAATGCAACATGTAGGACAAAGATTTTTAAAGCAGTCGCATACTCAGGACTTTCTCAACAGTTACTAGATTTTTCGTCATTCCCAATATATGTGGTTTCATAAAGGCTAGTACCCCTGAGAATAAGAGGATTAGAAGACCACAACTAAGAGTAATTTGGATGCAAGTATTTCTGAAAACTGTGCACGAGTAGAATACTTTGGTAATGGCCTTACTGCTAGTAATATTGCCACTACCACTGCTACTATGAGCTAATGTTAACTGAGCAATAGCTACAAGCAAGTACTGAGCTAAATCCTTCGTATGTTTTATCTCCTTTTATCCTCAAAGAAGCCCCAAGAAGTAGGAGTTATTAATGTACCCATTTTAAAAGTGAGAAAAATAAAACACAGATGCCAAGACCTTGTGCAGATTTAGTCAGGTTCGAATGCCAGGGTAAGAATTATCTAAGAAATTTAATCAAATGGTAAATTTGCATAAAGTTTGTTTTCCTTGATTAGAAAGAAATTCACATATTTGGGCATACATACATTTATTAACTAATGTAATGCAACAGTTTTATTTATTCTAAATTTAAATCCTTTAAACATAAGGGAATACTAGGTACCTAAAAATGTTGAACAAGTCAATGTTTATTATACATACACACTTTAAACAACAGAAAATATTAAAAAAAAAACAAAACCTCAACTTTTGTTGCATGTAGCCTATTGTTCTAGATTCTAGAATCTAACTCCATGGAGGCACATTCAATCCAGATCAATTATCTTAACTCCCTCAGCAGATGATACATCAAGCAATATGTTTGGACCTGTAATCCTTTATACAAGGGAAGGCATAACTGGAATTTTCTCCCTGCACAGGAGGATATATTTGTATATAATTATTTGAATAAGAACAAGTTTGATGCAGAGGTGCAAATAGTGCATAGTTTAAAATGTACACTATTGTCACAAATCAGAAACAATCGTATCTGAATTGTTTCTTATCCAAAGGTCACACGTAGATGACTTAAACATTAAATTCACTTTCCATTATGGAAGTTGTTAACAATGTATCAATGCTCTTTAATCCTTCTTATACATTTCCCAATCATAGATCTCAACAAGACTTTTTCAATACTGCCTGTCTAGCCCACCATCTTGCTTTTGTGAATTCTCTTTTGCAGCTCTATAATAATGTTTCAAACTTTTCACTCCACCCCCCACACCACTCTCAGACTTTTATTCTACCAGATATAAACATATGGTTATAGAAGGTTATATGCTTTGGTCCCACCTACCAAATTTGCTAATCTACCGTATTCTGATATTCTCTCTCTTGCACTGTCTTTTCAAAGGAAGAGCTATCCTCTACTATTTCTAAGCCGTCTTGAAAATACAGTGTCATTGATTACTTATTTCTCTCCAGAGTATTTGATCTTACCCTCTCTACTGGATTCATTTTTTGCGCACCTTTTTATTCTGTCATTCTCTCATACGTACATTCAAAATTCACTGCCAGGTATTATTCTAACTGCTGGTAAGACATCAGATGGAAACTCTGGATTATGACTACTGGATCCTTCCCATTAGCCTATACATATGCTTTAGTTTCTCCCATTTTAAATAAATAAACACACACACACAATCCACATATCAAGCCTACATTTTAATGCAGTTATAGCTTATCACGTTCCCCCATTACAAAGGCAATCTTTTACAAAGTTGTTAAAATGATAGTTCATTTCCTCATTTGCCCACTTATTCTTCAACCCACTTCAAAATGATTTTGTATGGGGGAGGCAGGGAGTTCCTACTTCATAGACACTTCCTCTTTTTA